>VYZX01015854.1:0-11284 GCA_013401335.1 Brachypteracias leptosomus | reverse complement strand
CCCATGGGGGGTGCTAAGGGGCAGGGGCTTGTCTGGGCATGCTGGGCCCGGGGGGGTCCCAGGCCGGCTGGGTGGCTTTGGGGGGCGGGTGAACCCGCCTTGANTCTGGGGGTGCTGGGGAGGCCGGGGGTGCTGCACTGCTCCTGGGGCTCTGTGGCAGCCTTGGGGGGCAGGAGGGACAGAGGGTTGGGGGGAGGCTGAGGTGCCCTCAGAGCCCCGGATGGGGGGGCTGTCAGATGAGGGTGGGGCAGCCTGAGGGACAGGACGATGCGGGACTCGTGACTGTCCTGCTGTGAGATGCCCCAGTACCACAGCCCAACTGCTCCCTCGTTGGGATGCTCCTCACTTTCCCTCCTGCCTGTGCTAGCAGAGGGCTTGACCACAGTGGGGGCTCATGGAATGTGTGGCTGAAGCAGGGTCATTAGTGACAGCCTCTCCCCTCTCACTCTGCCCATTAACTAAGCCCCACGGAACTGATGATATGAGTGGTGTGACGCTGCAAGTGTCAGAGAGCTCTGGTCTTATGTGCCCTGAGCCTCTGGGCAATATCCAGGTGCATGGAAACACTCTGGGAATTTCTGGGAACAGCGTTGCCAGGCTGGGGCAGGGAGCTTGGGAGACCTGTGGAAGAAATCCCTTATCAGTGTTCCAAACCCCAATATGTGCTGCCTCTTCCCACATCTCTTTGCAGAAGAGCGGCGAGGCCGGCTCCAGGAGAACCTGCACGCTGGCAAAGAAAAGCTGAAATGCCCAAGTGCAAAGTAAGTGAGGAGGATGCTGGGGTTGGACTAGATGATCTGTGAAGGTCCCACATTGCTGGGTGATGCTCTGAGGTATAGCAGGTATAGCTGATCCACCCCTCCCTTGCCAGTGCCTGCCTTCTCTTGAGGCTCTGGTACAGAGAATCACCTCCTGCCAGGCTCTGCCCCTGCAGCTGTTACTGGCAGCAGGAGCCAAGGGATGCTTTGAGTGTTGATGTTTCCTGCTGGTTGACATTGTCCCTCCTGGGTATTTTCTGAGTCTCTGTGAAGCTTTCTCAGCTCTCGAGTCTGGCAGAACAGGCCCTTTTGCCAACAACTCAGCATCCCAACCGGCTCCGGAGCAAAGCATCGTTCAAGTCCCTCTGCTGCTTTTTAACAGCAGCTTTCAGGGGCCTTCTGGGACAGGGTAATATCAGGAAGGGGCATTTTCAGTGCTTTTCAAAGGCAATAGTCCATCCACCCACTAAATGAGTTACCTGGCCCCAGGAGCCCTTCGAGCTGAGATGCTGCTGTGGGAGCAGCAGCCGCTCACGGGCTGTAACGAGGGGCCTTCCTGCAGAGCTGTTCACTGGAACTGCTGGTGCACTTGGCAACCCCAGATGCTTGAAAGACTCCCTGCTGCAATGAGTGTTTCTCATGACGTTGTAGTGCAATGGTAGCCTTAAAACTCCTCCGTGGGGAGAAGATAGAGGGAAGCAGAAAGAGCAAACCAGTCCCTGGTGCCAGACTCTGAAAAACACCACTAAGACCATAGCAATGAGGAGAGAAGATTCATGGTCTTTCTTTATGGCATGTGCAGCACTTCTGTAGAACAGAGCTCAATACCTAACTGAGCTCTTTCATTGCAGAAAAATCTCTGCACAGGCATTAATCTTCCATAACAGCTGAGCTGCTGGATCTGGAGCAGCGGGGCAGGAGAACCCTGCAGCTGGCAGGAGGCTGCAATTCAGGGAGGAAGAGGAGGAGGAGGACAGGATTGGGAAAGCCAACAGCCACCTGAGGTGCTGGGGCTGAACCATAGGCTCTGAACCAAAGTTGACCTATAGATGAACCTTACAACCAATGTATCTAATTAATATACATAGTATTGATCTTATGTGCAATATATTATCCATCTATGTTCTGCTATTTTAGTATGAATATATTTAGAGGCCAATTTATAGAGCTTTGCTCTAATGCTTGTTTTGTAACAGTAACCAGCAGAAGAATTTTTTCCCATCTAGAGGTGTCCTGCAAGGCTGAGAACAGACACTTCCTGAGAAATGTGTGGTTAAAACCAGAATAGATAAAGAGATCCCTTTTGGGTTCCTTCCCAGGCTTGGCTGAGCTCTTACAGAACTCAGTGAGAGGAACGATACCAAGAGTCCTGGTTTTGAAATTAATTTTGAAGGGGGCTTATGCAACTGGAGTTGTTTATTCAATGGGATAAAAGCTGGACCCTCTTGCAGCAACTTGAAGCCTCCCCTACGAGTGGACACCCTGTGTAGGGCTTCCCATTGCTGGGACAGGTTCTCCAGATCCTCGCTGTAATCGGGGCTCCCCGGGGACTGGGTGATGGTCACGTATCAACAGGGCAGTTGGTGATTGTGTCTCTCTTAATCACTGGAGTTACTGCTGTGTAGTAATGATCAGGTGCTTATTCCTGCTGCTGCTAAAGCTAAAGTATCATGAGTTCATCTTTTCTGACTAACCAGATCAGTTTGTTTCTGTATCATCTCCAAGAGGACAGTAAAAGAAGCCTGAGCCTTTTGTTGGTGTCTGTGTCCTTTCTGTTGGTCCTGGCAACTGGCAAAACACCACCCACCTCCCTGCTGTGCTGCCCGGGCAGCTGAGGGGCTGGGGAGGGGCAGAGGAAAGCCTGGTTGATGTGCTCCAAGACACTGCTGTGCCCTGCAGCACGGCAGCCACGAGCTCGGGGCACCTCAGCTGCCTGTGACATGGGGCAGTTGGGGACACCAGGCAGGGGCAGCAGAGTCAGGAGCCTCCAGCCCCATCCCCTGCCAGGATGTGCCTGCAGGAACTGTTCTGGTTGCTTTTGTTGTTTGTGGAGGACAGAAGTTCTGTGACAACCTCGGCTGTCAGTGTTTTATGTGGCTTTTCTGTTACAAAAGAAAAATAATTCATATTATGTGGTGCTGCCTTGACAGCTTTTGATTTCTGAAAGCTGCTCGTAAGCTCCCGTGGCTGAGCCCCCCACAGTGTTTACAAGTTGAACCTTTTCTGCACCAACCCTTAAATCACCTCATTTCTTGTTTTACTTCCCACAGGCCCGTTTTAAAGGACCGGATGAATCGTCCGAATCCACCCTTAGAACCAGTTTCTAAACTGGCCCATGTGAGTAGAAACCTCTTGAGTCTAGTTTTGTATTTCAGGCAGAGCAGGGAACCCAGCTCGAGGTCGGGAGCTCCTGACCCCCCATGGGGTTTGGGCAACAGATTGCTAAATACTCAGCAATAAATAAACTCATTTTTCAGAAGAACTTACTGTGGGAACCTCCTCTGCCCCTGCACTGGTGGCTGTTGTGTCATTGCTCTGTTGGCAACCACTTGGCCACCACGGGCCTTCATGTGACATCCCTGGGCTGGCAGGGCTGGGCAGGAGGGAGCTGGTAGGGTTTGGCCAAGCTGAGCTCTCCTTGGGGCTCAGGTTTGCTTTGTCTCTGCAGGTTGACAGGAACAGGAAGGATGTTCTCGGGAAGGTGCTGAAGGCTGCTCCGAGGGATGGGAAGCCTGGTGCCCAGCCCACCCAGCACCCTGGCCACGCTGCTGGGGAGAAGCCTCCAAGTGCATGGCAGAGAGCAGCAGTGCTGCAGCCAGGGAAGAGCACAAAGCCTCCCAGGGGGGTCGTGCCAAGCACAAGCTGCTCAGTGCAGCCCAGAGGGAGGTTCCCACCTTCAACCTCTGGTCACCTAAATCCCCAAAGGAACAAGAAGCCTGCCCAGGAGACTGTCACCACTGCAGCACCTCAGGCTGGGAGTGACCCCACTCCTGGGGCACGTGAGGAGCTGCAGGACAGGCTGGTCTGCAACAAAGAGAACGTCCGAGCACGAACCTCTGCACACCCTGTTCTCAGCAGAGTGTCTCAGCCTGATGGAAACAATCCCAGGAACGAGAGGGTCTCGGCTCACAGGCCGAGCTCAGCCACGACGTCAAGAACAGCCACGGGCACAAAGGACAGAATTAACAGTCACCAGGCCAAGGAGGGGCCTGTGCAGGATAAAGTCAGGAAACCCCTGACAGGCTCAAAGAGCGTGTCTCAAAAACCAGGGATCAAAACTCAGCCCTTGCAGCCCCCTCGGTTCCTCACTGCTGCTGCTCCTCTGCCACAGAAAAAACCAGGGGCAAACCAGGAGAAAACTAACATGGGGAGGCCACCCATGGGAAAGGCACCCGGCGTGCTGCCCGTGGGAACTCTGAAACACCACAGCAGACCCCCTCCAATGAAAAGCTCCCCCACAAAGCCTCTGGCCTCCAGCAGGCCCCCGGGGACCACACGCCCGACATCCAGCCTGAACCCGGCTGGCACCACACGATGGCAGAGGCCCCCGGCTAAGGGGGAGGTGGGCAGGAAGGACACAAGGGTGGTGCCTCCCAGGCACCCAGCAGCACCCCGAGGGACGGTCCCCCCAAACCAGCCTCGGGGCACACACGGCTCCAGAACTCAAGCAACCCAGAGTGATTTGAGGAGCAGGAGAGAGGGGCTGAAACCAGAGGTGCCAAAGGCAAGTCGAGTGTTCCCTGGGCGTGTTCCCAAGACCCCATCAGCTGCAGATCGCAGGTAAGCAGGAGCTGGGACCCACCCCATCCTCACCTCCAGGGGACAGCAGAGCTTAAAATGTTTAACTGGATGAGCCAGCATCAAATCTGCTGGAAACAGGGTCCAAAGTCTCCTTATCTGTGAACGCCTGTTTGGAGGCTGATGCCCCAGAGGGTGGGGGTGAGATCTGGTGATATCTTGGGTTCCTCTCCCACTGATTCATCAAGCGAGGAGGAGAAGAGTGTGTGGCCACTCTCCTGTCTGATCTTCAAGGCTTAAACTTGGGAGGGGTTTCCTTTCCCAGCCCAGAGCTTGGATGCATTTCTGGGATAGATGTCCTGGTTCTTGTTCTTCCTGAGCAGCTGAACTGGCCAGAGGGAGATTCCAGCAGCAGCCTGGCAAGTGCTGCCTGTCTCCTGGGGGGGTAACAGTGATCCCTTGGTTCTTTGACAGGAAACAGCTGGAGGAGTGGTTGGCATCCAAAGGCAAGACATACAAGCGGCCACCTATGATGCTGCTGCAGAAAAACCCAGGGAAGCTGTCCTGCAGAAATGTCAAGGAGAAAGAGAAACCAGAGCAGCAATCCCTGAAGATCAACAACGTATTAACTGAGTGCCTGAAGCTCGTTGAGGAGGTGGGAATGGGAAAGCTTGAACAGGCTCCTCTTGTGGAGTGTCCCAGGAGATGAGGGACACGTCCCTCAGCAGCACACAGGGGGCTGGAGCAAGAATTCTTGCTCGCTTGGCTGCAGTTGCCAGAGGGGTAACATCATGTGTAGGGAAAGGGAAAGTCCTCATGGAGTTAAGGAGAGGCCAAAGGCACTCGTGAGATGTGCTAATGGGGAAAATGGAGCAATCCCCAGTCATGGGGCTTGCATGTGTCATTGACACTGTCCTGGTCCCTGGCAGTGCAGCCTGCAGCAGGAGTTACTGCAGCAGCAGCCCAGGCTGATTGAGCTGCCTTGAGATATGTCCCTGTCAGACCTCCTGGCTTGGGTGTGTCCCTGGTGCACCTCACAGCTGCTGTGAAGTGTCACCTCTGGGAATCATAGAATCATAGACTGGTTGGGGTTGGAAGGGACCTTAAAGATCATCTAGTTCCAACCCCCTGCCATGGAGGGACACCTCCCACTAGAGCAGGTTCTCCAAGCTCCATCCAACCTGAACACCTCCAGGGATAGAGCATCCACAACCTCCCTGGGCAACCTGTGTTGAAAAACTTCTACCTTGCCCCTAATCTAAATCTCCAGTTTGAAGCCATCACCTCCCATCCTATCACTGCAAGCCCTTGTAAAAATCCCTCCCCAGCTTTCTTGCAGGCCCCATGATCAGTGCTGAGCACTCTGGGGTTTAGTGGCTCCATTGGTGCTGGCACTGAAGAGTCAACCCCTTGACATCCCTCCCAAACACTCAACTCATTTTACCAAGGGGAAAACAGACACAGAAGCCGTTATCTGAACCCCAGGCACTTCAGACTCTCCTTTTCCTCTCCCAGTGAGTGCTGGCAGAGCAGTTGTGCCCCGGCAGCTCCCCCAGTGCACCCCTCCCCACTGACACCTTTCTCTGGGATCTTCCTCTTGCAGGGTGTCCCGGCAGAGGAGCTCACTGTGCTGCTGTCCCACGTGCCCCATGCAGAGAAGTTTGCCAAGTTCTGGATCTGCAAAGCCAAACTGCTGGCCCGGGGTGGCCCCTTCGACGTGACGGGGCTGTACAAAGCCGCGGTCTGCGCCGGCGCCATGGTGAGTGAGGCTGCCCCTGGGGAGCTGCCCCGTGCCCTGCCTTGGGGCCCACAGGGTTCCTCATGCTCCAGGCTCGGATTTGGGGATGAGTTCAGCAGCACCAGTCGCTGGCGCAAAAGCCCTTTTGAGCTGCTGGCCACAGTCTGTGATCGGCCAAGCAGGTTGTGCCACATAGGGCTGAGGAGGGGCCACATGGACTGTGCCCCCAGTGCTGTGCCAGGGCTGCTGCTGGAAGCAATGGGATGGCAGCTCTGTGCTGGTCTGGGCAGCACAACCACAGCTCGTGGTGGGATTCATCCACACAGGGTCACACCCGCCCAGCTGTGCCCCCAGACGCTGCAGCCTTTGGCCACTGCCTCCAGCACAGGGGGGTCGTGATGCAGCAAAACCCTTTTCTTCTCCCCATTTGTAACCCCAGTGTCTGTGTCTCAGTCAGACCTGCCTTGACCCCCTGTTCTGCTTTCCCTGCAGCCGCTCCAGGAGCTCAGAGAAGTCGTCCTTGATATTTTGAAGGCTGAAGACCAGACCTCAGAAGGTAACACATGCATGTGGAGTTCCTTGTTGCTGCAGGCTGGGCAGCAGCACGGTCTGTGCCAGCACGCTGCGTCCCTGTTGACTTTGGAGAGCAAGTGTTGTGAAAGTCCAGAATCCTGATCTCAAAAATGGGGCAAGATTCCCCTGTTGAGCTGGGTGCTGTCCCAGCACACCTCCATAGCAAGGTGTCCTCACCCATGTCTGGAACCCCGGGGTGTTGTCATCCCTCCCCAGCTGCCCCTCTCCAACCATCCTGCCTGTTTCCTCCTGCCAGGGCAAGAGGCCAAGCAGCCTGTCCCGTGGGATCCCACAACACCGTGCCCGAGCGAGAGGCAGCCCGTGGAGGGGACTCCCTGCCCGACCCGGGGGGCCCTGCCCAGCCTGCCCCTCTCCATCAAGCTCCAGGTCACGTCTGCACCCAGGTAAGGCTGAGCTGCCCGCTCCTGGTGTGAGCACCCTCTGTGCCAGCACTCCCCTGGGATTCACCCAGAGCCTCTTGTCCTCTCCGCAGGGGGAAGGAGTTCCTGGAAAGGCAGGAGATGAAGTTCCTGACGCCGGTGCGGCGCTCGCTGCGCATCGAGCGGGGTGGGAGCCGCTACCCGGAGATGCTGAAGGACCACGACCCCGTGGTGTCCTCCCTCAGTGAGATCCTGGATGCCGAGGAGGACACTCAGTTCTTCTTCCGGAAGAACAAGGCTTTGCCCGAGGTGCTGGAGCTGGAGGGCGTGAGTCTGTGTCCCCCCGAGTGCTGCTGAGGGGGTGCCGGGGGGAAGGCTGCTGGCTCCCGGCGCTGCCTCACACACACTCCAGACTTCTCCTGTGGCCTCTCAGATGTAAATACGCAGGGCTGGCACTTAATGAGCCCCATGTCAGACATATAAGCACTGTTTTAAATACATAACAGCTCGCAGCAGAGGTGCAGCGTGGGCTGGGGAGCAGGGGGTGAGGTCTGGGCGTGGGGGCAGGGGCTGTGTCCCCGGGGCTGCCCCCGGCTCCTCGGCCGTGACACACACCCCAATTTTCCTGCTGTCAGACTCTGCCACGCTCCGGGGTTCAGAAGCAGTGTCCCGAGGGATTTGCTCCAGAGCTGCGTTGTGCCCAAGCTGGGCAGCACCCAGATGGTCCCCTCAGAGTGGCACTTGCTGGCCCCATGTCTCTGGTCATAGCCCTGCCAGGCTGGTGGGGGCTGGGCTGCCAGTGGGACCACGGCAGCTTCTGCCCGGGCCCTGAGGAGGCTGAAGCTGGCACACACGAGGGGTGCAGCAGGCCAGGCTCTCAGACCCCCGGGCACAGCTGGGGGTCCAGGCTGAGAGTGCTCAGGGCCCCCAGAGCAGCCTCCCCTCCCTCAGGGGCTGGCCTCGCACCTGGAGCAAGTGGTGGCACAAGGCAGCTGGTGCCAGGCTGGCTGCTGGGGGTTGGCACTGGTGCCCCAGCAGTGAGGAGTGAAGTGGTGTGGCTGCTGTGAAGGGTGGATGGGAGCCCCGTTGTCATCCTCCCATCCCCAGCACGCAGTGCTCCTCTCCCCATCCCACCCTTTTGCCTTGTCCCAACACAGCCACCACTGGTGTTGGCTCAGCATCTTTATTGAGAAACCTCGATGCTGGAAGAAGTCTTGGGGCAGTATCTGGAGGTGCCATCAGGCCTGGCCCCCTCCTGCAGGGTGCAGGACAGTGCCAGCAGAGTGGGAGGTGGTGAGGATTTGGGAACTGCCCTTTGCCCTCCCCCCCCCAAGGTTCAGGGCAAAGCTGTTTTCCTTTAAAATAACAAATTTCATCTCTGCAGTGCCAGGAGTTTGAGTATCTTTTATAAATAGAAAAGGGGAGAAAACAGAAGAGGGGAACAGGAGGGACGAGGGGTTCCCTGGGAACGGGGTCACCTCCAGAGCCCTCCCAGGCCTGAGCAACATCCACCCCACCTCCACTCGGAGCTGGGCCCAGCACCTCCATCCTCAGGGCCAGGTGCTGAAGCTGGAGGGGGGGAGCTGCTGGGACCACCGACCCCTGCAAAGGGTTTCCAGCCACAGCTGGAGAAGCAGCTCTGCTGCTACCCCAGAGCCAGACAACCCCAGGCTGGCATTGAGCTGCTGGGGACAAAGGGCAAAGGGAGGCACCAGGCAGCCCCCACGCTTTGGGAGGGGACCCTTCTCCTGGCATGGTGCTGGGGCACAGGCCAGGGTCACCGAATGCCCTCCCCAGGGCTGGCACCTGCCAGCTCAGCAGCCATCGGCGCTGGGGTGGGCTCAGGCTTCTCCATCATCCTCCTCCCCACTGGAGTCCGGGGGGCCCCCAGTGACCTGAGATGGAGCGAGGAGCTCAAGTGGGCATAGGAACCTGCTGGCATCAAGGGGCTGGAGCTGGGACGGCCATGCCCGTGGCCATCGGGTGCTCCCAGCCCCTGCCACCCACCTGCTGGCCTTGCCAGGGTGCCAGGGCTGTGCCCATCTCCCCCGCCTCCAGGCGCCCGTGCTCCACTGTCGACTCGTGGGCCATCTGCGGGGGGGAGAAGGCTCGTGGGGACGGGGCAGCACCTCCAACACCCCCACATGGGGAGGGAAACTGAGGCAGGGAGGGTGAGCAGGGGGGGCTGGGAGCTGCGTACCAGGACAGGGGGTGCCCTGAAGAGGTAGCTGAAGGGGTAGTAGAGGAAGTTGAGGAAGGAGGCAGCGTAGAGGTCAGCGTAGCGCATCAGCTGGCTGGCAAAGAGCGTCTGGCGCGAGCCGCAGCGGAACAGGCTGCCCATCTTCCCGTAGCACATGTCCATCTCGTGAGTGACTTTCTGTGGGCATGGTGGGATGGTCAGGGCACCCAGCGCCCCCCGGGGTGCCCCCATGGGTGCGGGGGATGTCGCTGGGGGGCTGAGCTGTGGAGCTCTGTGCTGGCTGGAACTGTGCCCAGGGCATCACCTGGATCCGACGCTTGATGGAGCTGATGTCCGGGCGCTCGCTGCTGCCGCTGTCCAAGTGCCTGGCGGGGGGGGGAGAGAGAGACCCGGCTGAGGGCTCACCCGGAGGGTCCCCCAGGGGTACCAGCACCCCCCCTGCCCACCCTGTGCCCACTCACTGGTACAGCTCTGCCAGGAACAGGTCCAGGCTCCGCAGCTCCTCAAACAGCTCTGCAAGGACAAAGGCGCCAGCTCAGCACAAGCAGTGTGCCCAATGCAGCCAACATGGGGGTCAGGGCATGTCCCCCCACTGCCTGGTGTGACCAATGCAGAGGTCAAAGCATGTCCCCCACTGCCTAGTGTGACCAACATGGGGGTCAGGGCATGTCCCCCCCCACCCAGCACAACCAACACAGATGTCTGGATATGTCCCCCACTGCCTGACGTGAGCAATACAAGGCGGCAGGGGGGCTCAGGGCACATTTTTGCAATTGAGGGGGGGTAGGGGGCTCCAGGCCGGGTCCCCCAGCAGGGCTCAGCTGCACCCCTGGCCAGGCAGGCTCCATGTCCCTGTTCGGCCGCTGCTCACCGCTCTTCTCCGTCCAGACCTGCAGCTCCCGGGCCAGCTCGGGCACCACCAGGAAGGTTCTCCAGCCCTGCCGCTTCTTGGACTTGAGGATGTCCCCGAAGATGTGGTCGCCCATGTAGAGGATGTCCTTGCCCTTCACGCCCAGCAGGTCACAGACCACGTCCGAGGAACCTGCAGGAGCCGGGCATCAGGGCACCAGTGCGGGCACATCCCCGGTGCCACCCGCGGAGCCCGGCCGGGCACTCACCGCCGGAGTAGACGGCGCAGTGCTGGAGGGGGCCTGTGTACGTCCCGATGCGCAGCTTCCCCGTGTCCTGCAGGAGCCAGGGGAACCATTAATGTGCCAACCCACCCTCTGTGCCCACGGGAGCCCCCGCGGTGACCACTGGCCCCGTGGCAGTGGAGGGGTCCCCACCGTGTTGACTTGGCGCAGGACGGTGCCCTCGGCGAAGAAGAGCGGCTTGCGGGTGTCCACCACGATGAGGTCGAAATAGGATCGCCAGGGTCGCTGGGGGGGCTCCTTCTGCCAGTGTCAGGGGGGGAGGGGGTGTCAGTGAGGGACAACCTCCACACACACACCCCTCACCCCCCCCCAAGATGGACTCACCTTGTCCCCATCACTGAAGTCAAACAGGTAGGACATGATGGCCTGGAAGGACACCCAACATCTCCACCGCTGTCCTCAGGGAGGGCAGACCCCCCAGACTGAGCTGTGCCCCCTCCCCCCCCAGACCCCCAGGGCAAGCTGGACCCAGTGGGCTGGGATGGACACAGACACCCCCTACTCACGTCAGTGTAGTTGTAGTCACTGTTGGTGGCCAGAAAGACCTTCCCCACCTCCTTCATGCGGCTCAGCAGCAGCGGCACCCGGGGCTGGCAAGGGGCAAGTCAGCACTGGGTAGGGAGTGGAGGGTGGAAGGGGGCACAGGGACCCAGCCGAGGGGACCAGGAACCAAGGGGACACACATGGAGCTCCACAGACACTCACATCCTTCACCACGTATTTCTCCAGGTTCTCCAGCGTCT
>VYZX01015853.1:0-41021 GCA_013401335.1 Brachypteracias leptosomus | reverse complement strand
ACCTTTAAGAAACTGAAAACACTGTGCTATGTGGAATTAAAAAGCTTCTTATCTTAAACAAAAAAAACCCCAACCAACAAACCCAAAAACCCAGAAACACTTTCATAAATTTTACAGAGGCATCAAGATATTCCTTTATGTATATATTAAAAAAAACTTCAATTAACCTTCTATCAAATAGGTTCAAAACACAGACAATAGAAAGCAAGTTTGCAAAGACTGAGGAGATGAAGTCTCAACTGCATCAATGTTTACTATACCTCTCTGGGAAACTCTTCATACAGTCTATCTCTTAAACTTACAACAAGTTAAAAATCTGTTTAATGGCCAGACCCTGTCTCAAACTTCTGTAATAAACTGACCCACAGAACTAGATCCATATACATATCAGATATTCTCTGGACAGATTACAAATGCATTGGAAGACTAAGCACAAATGACTTTGCTCATGAATAAAAAAAGCTCACGTGTGTGATGTAATATTGGCTTAGTTACTACTAAACAGTTGTTTTCTCTAATCTATTCATGACCAGGTTTCATTTCCCATTTACCTTGTTCTTTCCACACTCCCATACTTTAAATATTCATTAAAAGGGAGAACACACAACGAATCAAGCTCTGAAAGAAAAATATATTTACGGTCTATTGAGTAAAGCCTATGTAGCATATACATAAACACCACACAAGCCCACAATATTTTTTCCTCTTAAAAACAAAACAACAACAAAAACACAACAAACAAAAACAGAAGCATGATGGATAAGTAGGTAATAAATGGCATTACTGGCAATCCTCTGACAACAGCAAGCAATAACCAGAGGTCTCTTGCTGGTCTTTTATTTTTATGCTAATGCTTACGGTAGCATCCAAAATTCATATTCGAAAGTAGCAAATGGCCTTAACAACAAGAGAAGTTTAAATTGTCCTTTAAATAGACTAAATTAATAAATATTCAAATAGGCAATCCTGCTGTCTAACTTCTATTTCAGTAAATATTCCCACAAAACACACCAATTCCTCTGCCAGATTCCACAGACATGAATGTTTTTGTTTGTGTTTTGTTTTAAAATGAAAAAGTCATGACAGATTTGAAAGCTTTTGCCTAAGTAGCTGGAAGATAAAAATGCAGAGGAGAAAAAAAACAAGCCATTTGGAAGCAATCAGCATTTCCAGAAGTTAAATTTGTTGTGAGGAATTACATACAGCACTCTGACTCCTTCTCAAAAGGATTTTTGTCCTGAAATGTAGTGTGAAACGCACAAAGGTAAACTGCAGTTTCAGGACTGCAGGTGTACACACACAGTTTCTAAAATCACACTCTCACACTGTTGACTTCTAAGCATATAGCTCAACTGACTTGAAACTTCTCAAGTCACAAGCCTTTTCACCCATTCTCTTGTTTCAACTCCCCGCACTGTCTGTAGATCACATGTAGCAATATCCAAGATAGCTTTAAAATGCAATTTCAACTGTTAATGCTCTTGCCAAAAAAAGACCTCTCTTCAAGCTTCAGGCTTCCACAGCATTTACACCACATATGAGTGTGGTGGGCTCCATTCTGCCAGTAAATTAACAGTCATAATAAAGAGCTCATTCAACAGCCATTAGAGTGCTAAAATTGAGAGCATTCCCTTCATCAGCTTATCAAAGTAAAAAGCAATATTATCTTTTTGCATCATGGCAAATCAACTCCTCTTTTCCAATAATAGAGATCTGGGATCCAGCAACCAGACACAAAGGTAAACACCACTCAAAATAGTTTCTATAGCACTGAGAAAAACCCAACTTTTAACATCACTGACAAGGGAAAAAGATAAATAGCTACACGATAGAATTTTAAGCCTAAAACATTCATTCTTTGCTATAAACATTTCCTAGAATTTCTCAACTATCAAATTTAACAGCACAAAGAAAAGGTCAAAGTCAGACCAATCTTTCCCAAACAATAAACCTCTAAAGGTTTCCAAAGAAAAACAGGTTGTGATTTGATATGTTATTTCAAAACTGCTGGTTAAGTGTTCAAATTATGGCCCATACAGGTCAGTAATTCTGCTTGGTTTTGATAGCCAAGAGAATACGGACAGAAAATAAAATAGCAAAGATACTCCTTCGTGTATTATCTTTCTAGAACTGAAGGAAGAGAATTAAGTTTGTCAGGATACAGAGACCTAGATTAGAACGCTCTCTCTGACACAGTACAGTAGCTCCTAATAACTTATAAATGAGCTATTTACACAAATTTCTGCATTTATGTTGAAGTGGTCAGTAATTCCCCAGGATTGCCACTAAATGCTGGTTTTCTGGACATCAAGCTTCACAGCCAAATTTAAGAATTGTTAATGTCTACGAGCAATGCAGCTCACCTCAAACACCTCACTTAAGGGAAGCAATTGGTATTTGTGTTAGAAAATGTCTTTTCTGATTCATCTGTACAGAGCACCATTAAAGCTTTTTTTTTTCCCCCTCTAAATATTGCTTTCAGTTATGTGGTTAAGGCCAAATGATAAAGAATTACTTAATGAAAGCAGTAATCACTTCACTTACCACTGAAAGAATAAATTGATACAAGTCACAAGGAGAAGTCCTGCAGCCAATTAGCAAAGAAGCACTCCTTATACAATTTAAATACTTATTAGGTCAAACAAATTGCAATTCACACCTAACCACAGACAGAGGCACATTAGGAAAGCACAATAGAATACAGAGAAATTAACAAAAAGTCCAGTGTCTGTCCGATACTGCTTCCTCTTGAAAGACAGCATACCTCCAGCTAGGGCATGAATTCAGGACTGATTCAGGAGACAAGAACTCTATCTACAAAATCAACAACAAAACTTCTTACAACAGTCCAGGTTTCACTTGGAAATCTTGCCGAAATACCAGCCAAGCCCAGCCTTGATTAGCCTACAATGAGATCACAGCTTGAGGAGGTATGGCTGTAGGCCCTTGTAAAGCTGATACTAAAGAGGAATTTATTTAAATGATACATCAATCTTTCTTGAAACACATGACCTATAATGTTTTCATGTTTATGAATGTAAAATAAGGATAACATTGATTGCAGAACAACTTCAGAGTTCCTAAGGATATTGTTAGTACATTCAAGTAAAATGACTTTCTATCGATCATCCACTATCGATGCTGTGACTGACACTACAAGTTGGGCATCTCAGATAAGAGTCATTCTAAAGTAAAAGTAATCAAGATAATGCAGCTATGGGAGATTTTCTCAAGACTCACACTTGAGCAGCTCGACTTTTCATTTCCACTATTTCCAATAAAATCTCCCTCTTCAGAGTTTGTTTCTTTAAAAAGAGGAAAAAACAAACCGAGGTTTGTGAGACTTCTAAGTGAAGTCCTCCAAGTTGTCATTTCACCTTCTGTTGAAATACACATGTTGCTATAAAAAGCAAGTCCATCCTTTCAAGATGTCAAATTAGACAAAAACAAGCTGCCTTTGGGCAATTTTTAATGTTATCACACACACATGCGGAGATCAGAATATATGTAAAGCATTTTTCTTTTAAAGGGACATTATAAAAATAATAGTATGCAACATAACAATGCTAAAAGACTTTTTTTCTTAAATATTAGCAACACTATTTGCACAGGGGTGGGGCAAGTTTTAGAAGACCAGCTATGTTTAAAGATCGAGCAAGCTGTATCATGCACCATTTTTCTCTGTGCCTATTGCAGCAACAACAAAAAGGGAAAAAAAAAAAATAAGAATGCTTGTGCCTGGCAGGTGAACTTGACGTTCTGCCTACCTCCTTCAGGACTATTTCTGCAAGTCTTTTTTCAGCTACAAAAAGAAAGACTAGCACGGAGCAGGGCAGTCTGCCCACGCTGTGATGCCAGGGCCCACTGTGGGACACCAGCAGTGAGATGGGGGTCTGACCTCTCCCCGGGCAAAGTGCTTCTCCTCCTGGAATTCCCATCACTGAGCACAAGCTTATCCCCCTGCTGAGGCTGGACACATTTTCTTCTCTTCAGCATGCCTTCCCCTCCCTGATTATTAGCAGTTTGGTGGATCAAAGGACACTCCTGTTTTAATTGACTAGATTTCTAGCTAATAAATTCCCAAGTAGTGTTTGTGGCTCTTCTTGCCCTACACTCTCCCTACGATATCTAGAATTTCCCTTCCTGTCACCAAGTGAAATAGCCACACTACCAGAAAAGCTAACACCCAAGAGATGTGCTACACAGAAAGTGCTGCAAAATGAACAGCACACACTTGCTCACTAATTTTTCACTTACAGTACTTTCTGGTGCTACTTTTCTGGCAGTTAAGATAGTTGCCCTATGTATGCTAATGAAAGCAGGAAATATTTACACCACAGACTTCCCAGCATTTACATAAAGGTGCAACTTTCTTCAAAGGCTGATCTTGCTTTTGACACAACAGTAAGAAAGGAGACAGGCTGAATTTTAGAAATCCCCCTTAAGTAGCTGCTATCTGAGACTGCATTCACACCTTGTCACATTCCTCTTCTCAAAAAGTAGCAGTTGGCTCATCCATCCTCACTTCCCCAGAGCCACCCTGGACCAGAATGAGACAGAACTCCACCGCCAGCTCACACTTAAGCAGTCTGTATCTACAAAACCAGGAGTTTTTCCACAAGGTTCTAAAGGATTTGGTCCAGTGGGTTTTCTTGGATCCCTCACTGACCAACCACCAGCCTGCCTGAGAAGGGATGTCACAAGCCACAGGGAGAGGAGAAGTGCAGGTGAAGTGGCATCCCCTCTTTAGTGGCAGCCTGGCTGTCCCCATGTGTGCTCAGAAAGGGGGTAGCTCGAGTTCAGGGCTCTCTACTGCAAGGAGGGACTGTTTTAACCACCTAGTATTAAATTATTCTTCTCAGTAGCTTTCCACCCCTAGAAGCGGTACAGAAAATAACAAAACCCAACACCAAGATGGGTGGGCCAAATCAAGTGGAAGATTTTGCAGCTAAGGAATTGTAGTACCGGGGACATGAGCTCCAGTCCCGTCTCAAAACTTGTTCTATAAACTTGCATCCAACAACAGCAAATGAAAATACACTCCAAGATTTAGAGTTAAGGGTCCAGGTTGTCTCTTCTTCCTAAGCCAGCACTGGCGATTTCCCTTCCTCACAGCAGCATGGTTTCAGGAGGTATCAAGCTGTGGTTCCACTTAATTATTCCTTTGCAACAGACTCAGTTCACGAGATTCCCATCCCCAGACATTTCTCTCCACATACCACAGTCACATTCTCATGCCACAAATACTTAGGCCTGTTACTTAATACCTAGCTAACATTATGAATAAGTATCACTGATCAGTCTTTAGATGTAGCACTTACTAGCTATTACCGGAAAGGTGGAATTATTTGATTTAGCACTTGATAGCTAGTATATACATAGTAAGTAGCTCTTTTCTCCTTTCCTCAAACGCTCCCAGGTTTGATATTCTGTAATTCAGGACACTGGCAAGAGGCCAACAGACACACAGTCATTTTTCAGCTTATACATCTTCTGACATTGACTGTTGTTTCTTGAAAAACTGCAGTAGGGAAGAAATCTAGAAAAAGATGGTTTCAAAAGTCCTAACTTGCAAAGTCCATAATGCAGTTGTTTCAAGGATAAGAGAAGGGAACCAACTAGACAACTCACAGTGAAACCAGCTGAAAAACAAGATTAGAAGAATTTCTGCTGTGGATAAAACAGGACTTGTTGACCTCTGACACTCTGTGCACTCCTAAAATGGGAACAGGCAGAACGCACAGGACTTGTAGGAAAGACGTGTATGCATTGTCTACAAATCTTGAACAAAATGTGTTTTGCTAATATGGATTTTTTTCCCCCCCATCTACAAACGGATCCATTTTAATGTGTTTTCACTGTGCAACAAGAAAACTGTCTTAACAAAACCCAACAATTACTAGGGATGGGGGTTCCTAAGTCAAAACACACCCAGATGAAAAACATTTTCTAGAAAATGTAATTTAATTCTTCAGCTCATGCCCAATACACTGAGATTAAAGCAGAGAGTATACCAGGACATACAAAAAAATAAGCAATGAGAGAAGAAAAAAGAAAAAAAAGGCAACCAGAGAATGTATATATACTCAGGAGCCCCCACGCGTCTTGGGAGTATGAATTTGGTCACTATCCAGAAGACCTTTTGTTTAGAGAAGGAGGGAGACACAAAAGGTTACCCCTAACTATTTTGAATTTGCAAGTGCAACAGCAACGGAGAAAACAGAGCCGGGAGTTTCAGTCTCCCTACCTCCCGCGCCAGGAGCCCGGAGGGAGGGCAGGGCCCAGCACAGGGTCCGGGGCAGCACTGGCAGCAGCCGGGTCCCCCCAGCTCGTTACCAGCGGGTCTCCCCGCAGAGAGGCCGCCGGAGCCGCCAGGCTGAGCGCGCCCAGCAACCTGTTGCCCGCAGAGTCGCCGGAGTGCGGGCGCTCGGCTCCCACCGGCTCCGGCTCCCCGGGCGCTAACGGCCGCCGTGAGGCCTCCGGGGCGCCGCACCTGCCCTGCCCCACCGTGGACCCCGGGCAGCCGGCGGGGCCGGAGCAGGCCCGCTGCCCCCGCCGGGCTGTCACCGCCACAGGCACGCCAAAATGGAACCAGCCGGACTCCCCCCCGCCCCGCCGGCGCCTCTCACCTTGGTGATGATGAGGGGCTCCCCGTGCTCTCGTCCGCCCTTCAAGGTGAAGCCCCAGGGAGCCCCGCCGGTCAGCTGCACCTCCACCAGCTTGTAGCCCTCGGCTGCCCGCTGCTCCACCATCACCACCAGCGGCCCCGGTTCCACCAGCACGGCGCCGAGCCGCGGATCGCCGCCGGCCAACCGCTCCCGTCCGCTTCTCAGCCCCATGTCCTCCATGGAGCCCCCGCGCCGCCCGTCGCGGCCGGGGCTCGCCTGCCTCTGCCGACCGCTCCCCGGTGCGCACCAGCCGCCCGCGGAGCCACCTACCCGCCCCGCAGCGCCGTCCAGCCCGGCCCCATCGGCGGCGAGAGAGGGCTGCTCCCGCCCGGCCCCTCCTTCTCCGCCTCCCCCGCAGCCCGCGGTATTGTCTCACGCCGAGACCAGAACCCGGCAGCGGGGCGGGGGCTCCAACTTGCGGCAACTTGGCAGCGGGGCAAACGCCGCCGAGCAACGCGGGATGCCGGGAGGAGTGCGGCGGGGCGAGGCGCCCCCACCTTCCTCCCTCCTTCCTTCTCGCCCAGAAAAGGGGGCGAAGCCGCTTTGCACCGCGGGGGAGCTGCTCGCCCCTCCCCAGAAGCGGGCAGCCCCGCAACGCGATCCTCTCTGGCGAGGAGGAGGAGGGGGATGGGGAGAGCAGGCCCGGGCCGGCCGCCAGACAAAGGCGGCGGCGAGAGGGTCTCTGAGCCCCGAGTCGCCCACCCCGAGGCCGTGCCCCTGCTGCCCCCGCCCCGCCGCACGCAGGGGCGGCCGCGCCTCTCCTTCGCTCTCCGTTCCCCAACAAAAACGGCGAGCAGGTGGAAGGCGACCGCGCAGCGCCGACCCCACGGCAGCGATGGGGCGAGGGGTGAAAGGACAGCCAGCAGCTGCAGCCTGCCCCTAGCCGGGGACGCCCCGCCCTCGCCGTGCCAGGCGGCGAGGGGCCGCGCCGGTCGGCCGAGGAGCGCGGAGGGGAGAGGAGGGGGCGGCTCTTCCCTCCTCGCCGCGGCGTCTGGGGCGGGAGGCCGGGAGGGGAAGAGTTAAGCGGTGGGGGCGACGGGGCGGGGGGAAGCCGGGCAACATGGAGGGCAGGTCAGGGGGCAGCCGCGGTGGGAGGCGAGGGAGGTGCTTGCTCCCGGCCGCTCTCCCCGCCCCGCACTGTCTCCACCACCTGTGGAGCGGGAGGGCGCGGCGTTGCCAGGCCTGCCCGCTTCCCTCCCTCCCTCCGAGACCCTCTAGTGGCAGCCGGGGGCGTGGCGGGGCCGGGCTGGGGTGAGGCCCAGGTCCCGGCCCCGGTCCCGGCAGGGCCGGTCCCGCCCTCCCCGGCGCCGGGGGATCGCGGAGCCGGAGGCCTCAGGGATCGGAAACGCGGCCGGGGCTGGCAGGGCGGCGGCGGGACGGAGCGGTGTTGAAGGCAGGTGAAGCCTGCAGAAAAAAAACAAAGCAAAATGGAAAGCGATTTGGTGGCATTGATGATTCAGACGCTGGTTCGTTTGAACAAACGCTGTCAAAAAAGTTTGGTAGAAGAGTGTGAGGCAGGGTGAGAAGTGCTGCTCTTCAGGCAAATCTGAATCCCATATGGATGGGAAATAAAGGCAGGGTTTGAGGTTGCCTGATACCTTCGCTGAGTTAGTGGTGGGGCTGGGAGTGAAATACTTATTTCTTCCTGGACTTCATTCTGTCAGCTTAATTGCGTCCCTTTGTAGGAAGTTTCAGTGGTTTAAATCAGGACCAGACTTGGCTTGGTATACCAGAGTACCAGCACACAATCCTCCTTTGCTTTTCACTACCAAGCAAGTGAAGTACTATTTGATCTAAGACAAGTGAAAGTTTCTGAAAGACTAGCAAACCTCAGTGTACTTCCACATGTGACAAACTGTCTCATGGAGATGCCCAGTATATGCAGTGGGATTTCAAGGTTTTTGAATATATGAGACTGTTCACCTATTTTGCTTCTGAAAGTGGCCATTATGGCATTCTGATTATGTAGTTGGGCCGTCTGACTTCTGTTTCAGCTGGTTTGGTCCTCAGGAACCTCTCCTGCCTTGCACTAAAACAATGTGTTTCTACAATACTTTATTATTCTACCTATATTATTCTCTAATACCTGAAGAAAACTTTGCTTTCAGAATTGAGACCATCTGAGGTCATCAATCCCAGCAGCAGATTGGAGGACATATAGAAAGGAGAAAAATACTTGATTAGAATGGTTGTTGTTCCCTCATGATTAGGGGGAGGAAGGAACCGTGGAGGGGGCATCCAAACTCACGCATTCTTCTTACGAGGATTCTGCTAAATCCAAAGTTTATGCCAAACCTATGTATTGCATCAAGTTACTTAAGCCCTTTAATGACTTGCAGATCCTCAGTCAGATTTCTTCCCTAATTCTTTTCTGTCATATTAAGACAAATCATTGAAAAAACCACAAAAAAGCACAGGTAACAGGAAACACAAATAATTTTCTCCTTGTCCTGTCTCCAGTTGTTCTTGGAATCTGAGACAAAGTCTTCAGTTATGTTTGTGTAACATACCAGGTTGTCTACACAGCAATGTATACTCAATAACCTATAGTTGGAAGTTTTGAAGAGCTTCAATATACTTTATTGTTTGTAAGCATGGTAATAAAAGAAAGATCTAGAGTAACAATTTGAACTTTAGTGTATCCCCAAGTATACACATTGAAAGGAAACAGAAATAAAATAGCTTACGCCATTAATGAGAAGAGTGAATTATGCTTCCAAAATGTCTTCTCTGTTCCTATTCTCTCTTTTTTACCTGCCAAACATTCATTCTTCTTCACCTTGAAATTTTCGTTCATGAGAGATTGAAAATGAAAATACATGACTGTTCTGGCTTTTTGATTTGATCGTATAAATCCAGTATTGAAGAATGATGAAGAAATTTGAGCACAGATTTTAAAACTGGAATATTTAGAGCCAGGCACCAGCATTTGTGTTAAGCCAAGTGTAGCCATCAGTCTCTGCTACGTCAGTGGAAGATGAAGATATGTAGCTCTTGGGAAAGCAGTTGCCTAAAGAAAGAGTATCTGAAAGCTTTCACACTCCTGATTGAGAGAGACCTCAGTAAAGAACAGTTTTCTGGCTAATGCTTGCTTACAGTCTGATGGTCTGACACTGTCATCAAGCAGATCCTCAACCTGTAGCTGACAGTTCAGAAATCAGACTTCTTTATTTTGAATGACACCCTTTTTTCCATTTTATCCTTTTATGTTACCAATGGAAAAACAAGAGACCAATATGTGAAGTTCCTCATACATGTAAGTTTGACAAGCCAAAGCAAGGCAGGAATTCTCTTTTGTCGTATCTGTCAAATTTCTCTTCACATCTTTTATATCCTCCCTCTCTGTGGGATTTGAAGCTTCTTCAGAGCCCAGTTGGAGACTTGTACTCATGCGCTTCTTAAAATATTGTGATAATTTTATTACTTGAACTTATGCAGCTTCTGCCAGCCTTCGTAAGGTTTCAGATTGTCATAAAGAACAAAGGATTTAGTAGATGTATTCTAAAGTATTGCTTTTCACTTGTGTGATAAGAAAACCAATTTGTCTAATAAAAGCCTCATTGACCAAATCCTCAGGTTTCTCCCTTACATCTTGTTTCACTTGCCAAATGTTGTCTGAGTATATAGAAGTTAGCAATAGGATTGCAAGATACATCAGGGTGCCATAAATGTATCAAAGGAAGTAACAGGCTGACTCACACTGAGGACAGTGGTGCAGCCCTGACCAGCATGGTGTAAGAGGCATCCCCTTCTGTAATAACCTGTGTTAGTATTGAAGATCACAGAACAGCCTAGATTGGAAAAGACCTTTAAGATCATCAAGTCCAATTGTTAACCTAACACTGACAAGTCCTTGACTAAACCATATCCTTAAGCACTACGTCTACAGGACTCTTAAATACCTCCAGGGATGGGGACTCCACCACTGACCTGGGCAACCCGTTCCAATGTCAGATTACCCTTTCAGTAAAGAAATTCTTCCTTATATCCAATCTAAATCTCCCTTGGCACAACTTGAGGCTGTTTCCTCTTGTCTTATCTCTTGTTACTTGGTTGAACAGACCAGCACCCACCTCTCTACAACTTCGTTTCAGGTTCATGGCATTCTCCTGCCATGTGAAAGGAACTATCAGATTTATTAAAGGATGGCTCCCACAAAACCAGTTGCTATGTCCTTGCCCTGTAGCAACAAAAGCTTCCTGCAGTAAACCAGGTTTCTTTTGCAGAACTTCATCTGTCTTCCTACCCTGGTGCTTGAAGCTTAATTATCAATTTCAAGTGAAATTTTGTTCTATGGAATTTATTGGGCCTTTGTTCTTTGCATTGCGTGTTCCCTACTTTGTCACTGAGATTACCAAAACTGTGAGCGAATTCCTCTATGGCAGGATTTCATTTAAACACTATCAGGCACAGTTTATGCCGTTAAGGCACAACTTGTTTCCCCTCTGTGGATATACACCACATACCTTTTCCTTAAGACACCCTTGATTGAGTTGCGCAGGATACCTACAGGATGACTCTAGAATAAGGTGTTTTACTCTTGGAATGAGAGCGTTCATTGTGCTGGACCTTGCAATGTCAGCAGGGCTTTTTTTTCCCCCCAGCAGCTGAGAAATTAGAAAGAAGTAGAGGCTTCTGACTCATAGTCACAGAGTAAAGAACTGAGGGGAGCTAAGCCTTTACAACCTCCCACTGTTTGTTACCACTCCTTTCCTGGAGGTAACCACCAAACATCACAGTTCGGTGAAGAGACAAAGTGCCTCTGCCTCAGCCATTTGAAATAAAAAATTGATGCCCTGGGGCATGCACAGTTCATCGACAGTTTCAGTTGAGATGCTGAGTTGACAATTTAAGTTAAGATGCTGGGCTATGAAACAGAGCAGCTGATCCACGGCACATGTTCTGCTCTGTCAGCTCTGCAACCTCCAGCAGAGAGGCAGAACAGACTCATACACGTCCTCAGTAGCATTTGCCAAAATAGCTATTTAATAATTGTACCAATGCAGCTTCTTCCGTGTAATCAGCTGCCATAGGTTTTGAAGAAATATCTTTTTAGTCACCAGTGGTGGAAGAAATGTTGATAGATAGAAATGTATGTGCAGTGTAATCTCCACAGTGAAGATGAAAAAATTCAAAAAACCCTTTTCTGAAGGCTAGAGTTTTGTGAGAATAGTGTGATTCCACAGAGAATACTGCCAGAACCTGGGGGGAAATGGTTTAGTAGATAGGAGTTATGGGCTTGCGTATCTTATTCCCAGAGAGTCTATAAACCTCAGTTCCACTGGCACAGCTATCTGTAATATTGGTGTTGAAATCTGTAGGGCATGCACACACATGTTGTATGTGGAGCAAAAGTTAATCCTATGCAGTGCTTATGGTACATTTTGCAAAACATACAGTGAAACACAGAACCATAGAATGGTTTTGGTTGGAAGGGACTTTTAAAGATCATCTAGTCAAACATCCCATGGACAGGAATGTCTTTCACTAGATCATGTTGCTCAAAGCCCCATCTAACCTGACCTTGAAGACTTCCAATGATGGGGCATTCACAACGTCTCTGGGCAATCTGTTTCTGTGTTTCACAACCCTCATTGTAAAAAAATTCTTCCTTCCAATCAAAGTCTGCCCTCTTTCAGTTTAAAACTGTTACCCCTTGTCCTATCACTTCACTCTCTGATAAAGAGTCCCACCCCATCTTTCCTGTAAGCCCCCTTTATATATTGGAAGTCTGCAATAAAGTCTCCCTGGAGCCTTCTCTTCTTCAGGCTGAACAACCCCTTTCTCCTGTGAAGAAAGTCTGAGAGAGTTCGGGTTGTTTAGCCTAGAGAATAGAAGGGTCCATGGTCCTTGTTCATGGCAGGGGGGTTGGAACTAGATGATCTTTAAGGTTCCTTCCAGTCCAAACCATATTATGATCTGTGATCTATGACTTAGGTATGTTCAGGTTCCTCAGGTGTTCTTGAGGGAGGGACTTCATTCACCCTTTCCTTAGTTTGAGGTTCAGGGGCTTGAGAGATGTGGGAACAGAGATTACCATTGAAAACTGAGGCAGAAAAAAATATTAATGAGTACCTCAGTTTTCTCCATGTCAATTGTCACCAGCTCTCCTGTCTTATTTATAGGGGGAGATGATAGTTGTGTACATTTTCTTTGATCTTCCTTTTCTGTCCAACATACCTGTAGAAGCCAATTTTATTGTTATTCACATCCCTCACCAAATTCAGCTCCAACTGTGTCTTACCATGCCAGTCTCCCACCTTCCTTCCCTGATTTGTTATGCATGGGAATCAAGAGCTGTTGTGCTCTAAGAAAAATGTCCTTAAAGAGCTGCCAGCTCTGTTTGGCTTCCTTATCCCTGAAGGGATCTTCCCAGGGGACCCTGCCCACCAATTTCTTAAACAACTGAAAGTTGCTCTCCTAAAATTCATCACCTTGACTCTACTTTTCATCCCTCAAGATTGTGAATCCCAGCAGGGTATGATCATTACAGTCCAGGCTGCCACAAATCTTGACATCTCTAATTAGTTCATCCATGTTGGTAAGCAACAGATCTAGTAACACTTCTCTTCTGGTTGGGCTGTCTGTCACCTAGATTAAGAAATTATCCTCCATGTACTCCAGGAGTCTCCTGGACTGCCTACGGCTTGCTGTGGTGCTTTTCCAGCAGATGTNAAGGGTCCATGGTCCTTGTTCATGGCAGGGGGGTTGGAACTAGATGATCTTTAAGGTTCCTTCCAGTCCAAACCATATTATGATCTGTGATCTATGACTTAGGTATGTTCAGGTTCCTCAGGTGTTCTTGAGGGAGGGACTTCATTCACCCTTTCCTTAGTTTGAGGTTCAGGGGCTTGAGAGATGTGGGAACAGAGATTACCATTGAAAACTGAGGCAGAAAAAAATATTAATGAGTACCTCAGTTTTCTCCATGTCAATTGTCACCAGCTCTCCTGTCTTATTTATAGGGGGAGATGATAGTTGTGTACATTTTCTTTGATCTTCCTTTTCTGTCCAACATACCTGTAGAAGCCAATTTTATTGTTATTCACATCCCTCACCAAATTCAGCTCCAACTGTGTCTTACCATGCCAGTCTCCCACCTTCCTTCCCTGATTTGTTATGCATGGGAATCAAGAGCTGTTGTGCTCTAAGAAAAATGTCCTTAAAGAGCTGCCAGCTCTGTTTGGCTTCCTTATCCCTGAAGGGATCTTCCCAGGGGACCCTGCCCACCAATTTCTTAAACAACTGAAAGTTGCTCTCCTAAAATTCATCACCTTGACTCTACTTTTCATCCCTCAAGATTGTGAATCCCAGCAGGGTATGATCATTACAGTCCAGGCTGCCACAAATCTTGACATCTCTAATTAGTTCATCCATGTTGGTAAGCAACAGATCTAGTAACACTTCTCTTCTGGTTGGGCTGTCTGTCACCTAGATTAAGAAATTATCCTCCATGTACTCCAGGAGTCTCCTGGACTGCCTACGGCTTGCTGTGGTGCTTTTCCAGCAGATGTTAGGGTGATTGAGGTCCCCTGGCAGGATCAGAGCCTGGGAGCACAATGCTTTCTGTGATGGAAGTAACACTGCGTCATCAGCAGTCTCCCTTTCATTGGGCAGCGTGTAGTGAACACCAACCATGAGATTTGTTTTGTTGGCTTGACCCCTAATTTTTATCCATTAGTCCTCAACCTGTTCATTGCAGCTTTTCTAAAGTAACTCTGTCCCTTCAATCCTTTTTTTTTTTAAACATACAAGGCAATCCCCACTTTCCTTGCCTGTCCCTTCTGAACAGTTTATGGCCATGAGTTCCAGCCCTCCAGGCATACCATTCATTCCAGCACATTACAGTGACAGCGATTAGATCATAGCTTTCTAGCTGCACAGTGGCTTCCAGCTCCTTTCTCTTTGAAACTCTGGTGTCTTTGAAAATAACCATCACAAAGACCAAAACAACTGAAATGGTGATAAGAAGTTCCTGTCGCAGAAGTGCATGGATTTTTCAATCAAGTAATTCAAGGTTTGGCAAGCTGCTGAGAGTTTCT
Source organism: Brachypteracias leptosomus (assembly GCA_013401335.1). Taxonomy (NCBI): domain Eukaryota; kingdom Metazoa; phylum Chordata; class Aves; order Coraciiformes; family Brachypteraciidae; genus Brachypteracias; species Brachypteracias leptosomus. The sequence continues at coordinate 26,311 of VYZX01015853.1, read as the reverse complement.
TGTGGAGTCTGAAAGTCCTGAGAACCTGGAGAAACAGGTTGGGTTGCAGCCCAAGAGACAGACATCCTGGCATAGCTGGGAACCTGCCGTGATTATTCTGATGGATTCAGCATAATCACGCTCTTCTGTAGAACACTTTGATTTTAACAAATTATCCATTCTCCCAGAATGAAAAATACCATGTTGAATAACTCCAGCAGGACATCTCCTGTGTGATTTAGGCACTTTAAAAACCTTTTCCAAGTGTGTCTTGTTTCTCCGGTTTGCAAATAAGGCTTCATCAGAACGTAATTAGTGCTGGAGAAACCCTTAGAAGTCCTCACTCTTTCAGATAAATACTTAAATATATGTTGACTTCTTCAGTTCTTTAGGGTAAAAGATAAAAAAAGCTTCAGTATAATTTATCTAGGGCTTTTTATAAAGCAGCAATATCTGTGAAATGATAGCTTTTCATACAATATTCTGATATTCCTACCCCCATGAAGTTTTTGGTTAAAACTTTGTTCAGCTCTTAGTTATTTTCACAACATCACATATGCTTTGTACCTCAGAAGAATTTTCTGAGGGTGAGAGCATGCGCTGCGGAAGAAACTGCAGCTACGAGTGACCAAGAGAAAAAAGATCATGACTTGCTAACAACAATAGTATCCTTGGCTCAGATCTTGAGATCTGTTAGACCTGTAGACAGAGAAAAAGGGGATGAGTCTGTCACAGACTCCTGTAATCCATAGCCCACCTCAGGATTTATAATTTTCATGATTTTGCATGGTAACAAGATGGGAAGTCAAAGCAAAGGGCAACACCTCATGTGATTGCAGAGTCATAAGACAACATAGGACCTCTCAAGAGGAGGTGAATAGGTAACCAGCTTTCCCTGGGGATGGGGTTTTCAACTGGTAGTCAAATTCAGACACAAGTTAAGTCGTGCCTTGGGCCATAGTCCCTCAGGTATCTGTATTCCTGTTCCTTTTGCAGTGCCTACATTAGGGCCTTTTGTCAAACTGTGCTACAGCATCTCAGACTGCCACGTTACAAAGAAAACAAAAAGCAGAGTGAGAGTGCACAGGTTGAAGTGCTGGTGTATGACAGTCTGTACTGGTTCACTGTCAGCAGGCTAACTAGGCAATGCTTGGACTAGGGAGACAGTGTGGGCCACTGACTGTTGCTACAGGGAAGTATGGATTAAGCCATCCTTTTGTAGCTTTGGAAAAGAGTTCAGCAGTATAGGCATATGTATATGTACAATGTACAGTTATATTTGGTCATATGCATGTGTGTTACAACTTCATTATTCTGGGATATTTTTGCTTCAAGAAGTTCCATCATTTCAGTGAAGCATCATTTGTAGTATTTATTCTTGGTGCTGCATTTCTGATCATGGTACATTTGGGAGTGTTTTTCATTATCTGTCTTCTTCAATAACACACGCTACACGATAGCATTCTCTATGCAAGCTGTGCTGTGCCACTTGTCCTTGTGCCAAAAAATAGGCACTGGCCTCTTTTAATTGCATGAGGGACATAGCCTCAGAGGCTAAGAAGCAGTCTTTAATGTATTTAAACTCTGTTTTCACAGCATGTTCCATCTAAATTCTGTATTTGATGAAGATGATCACTGGAGGAGGGGTGATCAGGGAAAATGCCAAAGGGAGGGTTTCAAATGCTCTTTTTGCAGAGAATGCTGTGAAGGCTTTTAAAAGGGTAGATAAATAGCAACAGGCCTGAATATGCATGAGAGCAGACAAAAGCCTTGTAATCTGATATTTTTCATTTGGACTTTGTCTTCATTTGCTAATTAACCCCCAACAAACCTTCCTTTTCTACCTATCAGCAATGTGTAAATAAATCTGTCAGTACATTCTATAAATAGACACAATTCCTTCATTACAAATGACCTTTCTACTCCCAGCTTAGTTACACAGAACATGAACCGTGTCCAGGTAGAGGTCATAGGATGTAGCATCTTGTGAGAGTCCATCTACGCATGCATGCAGCATAAAGTAAATGTTTGGGGTTTTTTGCAGTGCTATAGCAGTTTGCCCTAAAGCATCGGGTCTGCACAAGAGGCTATGGTCCAGCAGTGCCAGACCTGTGATATTACATGTATTTAGTGATATTAGGGCTAATATAAGTCTGGTTTGAGCATGCCCAGGAGTCCAGGGAGGTAGAAGTTCTTCCTGTGCATGCCACCTCCCCATAGACTGCTATGTGCCTTTATACTAAAGGTATAGACTAAGGCAGAAGAGTAGTCCACGGGATGTTTGAAGGAACCCTACCAAAGCATATAAATGAGAAAAAGTGCCAAAATTCAGATTAGCTTTTCCTGGCTTGAGTTGGACTTAGAAAAGATAAAGCTGTAGGAGGTACTGCTTTGTTAGCCTGAATTTTGTGTAAAGTGTACTCATGTCAGTAGGGCATTGTGAGTAACATCCTGAGGAAACAGCTTCGGGGTGGGGGTTTACTGCCCATCTTCTGTGACAACATAGATCCTATTACAACCCTGAAGGTTAATTTATTTTGAAAGTCTGAGTATGCAGTATTAAAGGTACACAGAGGATTTCTTTCAGAACGTTGCATTTTCTGAAGCAGTTTTAGGATCAACCAATTTCTTGGAGCTATGCTTCCAGGAAGTTGTCTAATGGGAGTAGCTCAGGTAGCCAAGCTATAATATAAATGTATAGTGTAGCCATAGTACTTGCCCGAAGGGTATATCCAGTAAACTGCTTTGGATACTGAGGGGTTAGTCTCATCGCTTCATCCACCCCGGACTGCTAAGTCCACCTCTGGCAATGAAGTCGTGACCTTCAGCCTGAAGAATGGAAAAGTCGGAAGAGTGGATCTTAAGTGCTTTCTGCACTACAATGTTTCTGCTGTTACTACAACATTTCCTCTTGATACCCTGAGCCAGCAAAGCATGCTTTTGAGCTTTCTGCTCATTTCAGAAACTACTAGACAATGATTTGTGGAGGAGAAGGTTGTAGCTTTCCTTCACTCAGTTCCCTGATGCTGCAGGGCTGACTGCCGGCCATGCAGCCACTGGAGAGGAAAGAAACCCAGTGGCACTCATCAGATTTCAAAGGAGAGCGTTGTCTGCTCTCTGTGATCTGGACCTGGACTGCACAATGTATCAGAATTCCCTTTGATGCTTGGTTACAGTATTCAGCAAGGCCATCTAACTGGCCAAGGTACACTGACATTTTTAGCAATTTAAGTAACAGAGCCTTGGAGAGCTCTTGCATTGTAAGAGCTGTGAAATTGTGCTGTAATATATTTTGATTTGATTACGTAGACTGACCTGGGAATACAGGTTTTATGAGATAATTTTCTAGTGCTAATGGGCTTTGAAAATATAACTTCTGGGTGGTGGGAGGTGTAATCTAACAAGATCTCACAGCCTGACAATCATAACAAGGATATAAGAGTATCCCACCTAATTTTTCCTGAGGGTACCAATTAACGCAACCTCTAAAAAAGAATGCAGAAGTAGTGGGGCATAGGATGTCTTTGGAAGATACTGAGGACAGGATAGACATTCAACATCTTGTAGACCATAATACCCTCTACATGCTTATAAACATTAAGATTCAATTTTCAATATCACTGTTTGTGGAGAGGATAATATTCTTTCTTTTCACTGTCCTTTTCGTCAATCAGTTCCTATGCAAACTGTGTCTCATGTAGTGTGTGTAGGTGTGGGACAAGGTCTCTTTATTACATGTATGCTGAAAGGGAAGTATCTTTTTTTTTCTGTGAAGTAATATAACGATGGCAATGATTAATGGTGGAATTTGTCCAGAAATGTGGTCACAAAGACTGTAATGTTCTCAGCATTGGCATAGGTGACAATGACAGTGGCATAGGAACAACATCAGTGATGTTGTTCTTCCAATCCCTAAGCAAAAATTGTTTTTTCTAGTTTATGTATGCGTGTTTCTACTTAGTTACTTCGTAATTTATCCATATAAACCTTGTTTACTAATTTAAATGTATAATAGACACAGTTTCAATAACTAATTTGTGTACATTTCTTCACAAAAGTTAGGTAGGATAACATTTCCCTGGAGAAGGTATATAAGAAGTCAATAAAATATATGTAACAACATTGAATCTGTCAAATACACACCATTATTGAACTGTTCAAATGCATGCTCATTTCATGTATTTATGTATTCATCCTTAAAAAACCCACAACAAACCAACCAAAAAATCACAAAAAAAGCCCAACTCAATCATTATTGGTTTTATGCAGAGGAGATACATTAATTCTCATCCTTTTAAATAAATATTCACCATCCTTACATGTAAATTAATAATTTACAACTCTATAATTATATTTAAATCTTTGAGGGAAATAAAGCGATACCTCTGTTTTTCTTCTAGTTCTTTTTAATGGAGTCTGTAGCTGTTATAATCATGACAGATGTTACACTTTGATTATCACTATTGTTCCAATATCCTCATCTAAATTTACAGAAAACTTGAAATAGAAATAATGGGGCGTGCATTTGCCCATTCGTTTCAGCTATGCATTGAGTGAAATGCCAGTTTAAAATTAGCTTTAAAAATTAGTACTGAAAATTATGGGAAGGACATATATTATAGTTTCTTCCAAAGTAAATCTAATTTAGGGAGATCTGTGTGGATAAAATGAAGAACCATGCTAAGCATGTAGAAGATTTGTATGTTAAGGCCTTTAAGAACATATTGCAGGATCTGTTGGGGAGATCATAACTGGTTTTATTGCATACATTTAGCTTGAAGACAAACACAACTTTTATCAGTTCAGGAAATGTTATGACAGGTAATGTGTAAAAGACTGAGATCATGAACCATTGACAAAACAGTTTTTACACTTGTAAGGTGGCTAAGATCTTCATTGGGAGCTGTAAATTCAGAGAGTGATGCATTGAACTGTACACATAAATAAAAATAAGTTATCTTCTGTCTCCGTACCCATAAATTTCCTCCTCCTTTGTAAACCAGTGCTGTTGTCCCAGATTTAATTAAAACAGTGATTAAAGTAGCTGTAACTGCAGACTCGAGCATAAGTTATAGCACATTCCTTAACAGCAGAAATGCGTGCCTGTCATATTTTTGTAAACCTGTTGCTTTCCCCTAGAAGCAGGAAAGATAGTGTTTCTTCTTACTAAACCTCGACAATGATGGACGTGAGCTGGACTGAAACATTATGTCCTGGGTCCAAGGAGAGCGTGAGTTGGTATTTCTAAAAACTGTACATATGAAGTACATGCCTGCTCTTCTTGCAAGAACGGTATTATTCTCATTCTTGAGCACAATGTTGCCGAAGTGCAAAACCAGGACAGGAATGTGCAATGTTGTGCAATGTTGTACTTAAGCTGTGAATTTGATTGATTGGTATTTGCAATGCCAGGTTGGGGGTTTTTTATGTTTCTTGTATGTGTGCTAATGGTTGTCTCCAAACTACAACATTTGCTTAATTGAGATGCTGCCTTGGTGCAGAAGTGAGACATACCATATTTGTGAGCCTGTTTTGTACCACTGGTGGCAGTGGGAACTGTCACCATCCGAACCAATTTCAGATGGGAGGGAATTGTGACTTGTAGAAGGATGTAGGTTTTATTGAATACTAAATAATGTTCCCTAACAAGGCAAAATAACTCTTTACTTTCTTTCATTACTTTTCTGTTTCCTTTGCCTTTGTCCCCAGCTTTTATCCTCTTATTTTCATAATCATGAGAAGCCAAATTAATCTCAGGTATAAGACTGCCAAATCAGCTTTGAATTTCTTTGGCTGTTCTGACTCTTTATACTTCGAGCCCAGCAATGAGGGCCAGAGACTAGCTAGATCTTACTAGCTGAGATACTGGGTGGCTCATTAGTTTGTCAGATCACCTCCCATTCAGCCTCAGATGTTTATACATGAAGACACATCTACCTTCACCATGGCAGGTATCCTTTCACTCATGAGTTACTTGTATTACATATGTTACAGGTCGTATGCTTTGCTTCCAATAAAAATCACTTACTCTCTCCGTAAGTAACTGTGTAATCAAATCCCGAGAGAGTAGGAGGGAAGAGACCCAGAAGAAGAGGTTAAAAAGTAATCCTTCACTCAGAGAAGTAAAGCAATAAAATTAGGGTGCACAGCTGGCAGGACTGTGGAGGCAAAAGGAGAGAAAGATAAATTGATCTCCAGAATATCAGACTGCAACTGAATGAAAGTAATTTCAAAGTGGCTGAACAAAAGGGAGAGAGAAGCTAAAATAATGAAATGGTAAATCCACATGGCCAAACTAGAAGATCTTAGTCAGGATCAATGAAAATGAAAGCAGAGAAAGCAAGGCATACAAAACATTCCTATCTGTTAGGCAGAACAAATGATCAGGATAACAGCTTTTCAAATTTTTGAAGGAAGGAAAATGGCAACAGAAGTAGTGAAGGGAAGAATTTTAGAAACTGATAGTGGAAATGAAAGGCTTCTATTAATCAGTTTCCCCTTCTAATAGTCTAAAAGTTTTACTATTCTAAGTATAAACCAGGCAATATAAATTTACCTTCAAATAAAAGCAAACATAATTTTATTTTAATTTTCATGTGTTTGCATTGTATATGTGGCATATGATGGCTTTATCTTAAATAATAATATGTCTCTGTGGAATTGCTGTAATTTTTGTTCTTTAGTAGCCAGGTAGATTACAATGCAGTGTCTCGACAGAGAGTTGGCAACTCAGTGCACCACAGCTCTAGCAGAGGTGGAATAAATTCTTGAGGAGTTGCAACCTTGTACTGATGACAGAGCCTTGTATCAACAACAGAGCATAGGTATTCTCCTTTATCTCACCAAGAGTCTGTATTTCTGGAGCTGGGCAATCTAGTTCACAACCTTGCTGTCCCCACTATATTTTTGTATATGTCACAGTAACAAGATATAGGATTGCAGCATCCAGGTCACTCACCTATCCTCATCCATAGAGCAGGAAAATCTCTTTATGCTGGAAAGTAGCAAAAACATTCTGCTTCAAATTCAGCTGCCTGGATTTCAGAGTCTTTGATGACGTATATGCCTCAGTTCTGATTAAAGTCACTGGACCCTACTCAGCTCACCATGTGCATTTATTTTGGGAAGAGCTGAACAGCTATCTAGACTCTAAGCTTAGCTGCCTAAGATCTTGATTGACTATAAAGGAAGTTCAGACACCTTGCTGATGTATGGACACCTGCATGTAGAAGTCTGCAAGCTAACATCCTCTGCAGGTGACATAGCTTGGTCAGAGCACTGGGAGTCCCCTGGACGCAGGATGGTTGGACACATAACATACCTGGCAGCTTGGGCTTCGGCTGCCACCCAAGCCCTACCACTGCCATCCCGCACCAGGAGGCTGCATGGCCCTCCCACCAGCAGTTAGCAGGATGATGAGCTTGGTGGGCCTCATTCTTGTGCTGGGATCAAGTGTATAAGGCACCTTGTGTAATGAAGAACTCAGTAGGTACCATTTTACTCAGGACTGACAGCTGTGTTCTCTACTGAGGGCAAACATATTGGCTGAAGCCTCTGTGTTTTATAACCCCTGAATGCAAAACATCACACTGTCATTCGTCAGGCCTTCATAATTTCTGCTAAAAAAATAAGCTGGACTGTTGGAAAGAAAAAAAAATAGGTCATTTGTTCTTAAAAGGACTAATTATAAAATCCATCACTGTTATTTAACATCCAGTTCACTTTAAGTCTGTTGGCAATTCCCCTCCTGTGCTTCCTGAACGTGTTCCTACAAACAAGTTTTCTGGAGGGGTGAGGACTGACACAGGGAGTTTGAAACTCAGCTGAGAAGGGAGAATTACTTTGTGTATTTATGAGGTATGAGTATTGGCTGCTGTGTCTAATAGGACCCTTTTCTTAAAAGATATTGTCTATCTTATAAACAAAAACAAATATTACAGGCCAAATTCCTGTTTTCATATTAAAGTCTTACCAAATACATTAAAAAAAAAAAGGAAAAATATTACTGAGAAATCAAAAGTCATGGAATTTTCCATGTCAAGCTGATCCAATGCAGACAGTACAGGGAAAAGAAAAGACTTTGTGACTGTGGGTTAAAAAGGATGAGGTTAATACTTTTTTCCTAAATGTAATCTCTTTCTACAATGGTAGGATATCGTGTTTCTAATTTTAATTATAGAGATGGTTGGATTGGATCACTAAAATTGAGATTTGGATTAGGGTGTGGATTTATAGCCCTGCTCCTCCCTGTAAGGGCTGTGACTGCTTGTGTCTGGACTCAGATTTTCAATGAATTTGCAGTAATTAAAGGATGCTGTGTGGGATGGGGCTAAAGAGAAACACAATTAAAATGTAATGCTTCTCCTTTGGTATCTGTATCCTTATTTGTTTTAAACCATCTTCAATGCCCTGATGAGTTCAAGTCTTCCTGTATCACATACTGTGCAAGCAGAAATATGTGAATGAAGTGTTGCCAATGGCTCTGAGCGAGCATGGGGCATGTTCCAGATTACACTGTGCTTTCTTGTTCAGATCTGATCTCCTTGCTAGGAGAGGCTGAGAAAGGCAGCTCTAGGGGATTTACTTCTAGCAGCAGCAGCAGCAGCAGCACATGATCCATCAATCGCGTGATTCTCACCACCAAGGGCAAATGGGGAGGGTGAAGAAAAAGTGAATGCTGCCTTGGGGAAGCAACAGTGTTTTCTTTTGCTCGTGGGCCCCATTCACCAGCCTGAAGCTTCATGGCTTCTCCCAGGTTAGAAACCTACTGCTGTCCAAACCGGGATGCAGCTACACAGCTAGTGATGAACTTCCAGCCTGAAGTCTTCTGCGGAGTTTGCATTGGCAGCTCCTCTGTCAGTCTGCTACTGACCATCCTGCAGCTCCTGCCAAAGAAGGGACAGAGCCCACGGAAGATGCCCAAAGCCTCCTCCTCTTCCACCATCCTTCTCCTTATCTCCATTTGTGACATTCTTGGTGGCTTAGGTAAGTGCCAGCTTGATGTCCCCTGCCCTTGCTATAGCAGGCTCTTGTTGCTCTGAGGTAGCATAGCCAAATGAAGGTGGTGAGTGGACAACAGAGATTTCTGAGGGAAACATGCTGTATATATTCACAGGAAGACAGGGGCTTAGTGAGATCTGAAAATGATAGGCCTTTGGGGGAGAAAGGTCTCGTTTAATAGTTACATTTTAAAAGTAAAAGCTCTTGACAAATCTGCACCAAAATATCTACTTTAAAACAAATTAAAATCCAGAAAAGTGGCTGATTCTCAGAGTAAAGCATGAAAGTGGAGGTGAGGCCACACATTTAAAACTAAAGCTGGCATTAAACTCTTAGCTGATCCTTAGGACTACATTTGAAAACACTTCCTGCATGTCTTTAAATCCTCTCAGACCAAGTTTGCCGTCTTGTTCATGTGCCAGCCGCCTCGCTAGGCACATCACATCGACAGCAAATGAGTTTGGATTGCAGCTGGACAAAAATCATGCTGGACACAGGCTTTTGAAATGAGAATGCAGCTCCCTTATCAAGGACAACCTACTGCCCAGTTCCTGACTGATAGGCTGGAGGAATAAATCAAGAAGGAATAAAACAAAACTCGTGAGTCAAAATGAAACAAATGTGTCTAAATCTGTCCTCTCAGTCTGTGGCATTTACTACCAAATTATGTATAAATTACCATGACACATGCTATGAAAATACAGGATGAATTTGTTTCTGCAAAAATATTTTTTCCCTCACATTAGGTAATAGAAGTAATGCAGTTTTTTCAGTCTCTCTCACTGCCTCAGGGGAAAGTGGGATTTCAGGTCTTTTCCCCTTTCATACCCAGTCAGATTCTCTCACAGTACATAATAAGTAACAATATGAAAGCAAATTATAGAGGGGGAAATAAAGAAAGGGACATGTGGAAAAAGTGTGTGTGCATCCACCTGGAAAAGGTCCTTTAAGTCAGATAAGGCCAGCAATAGATAAGGTTATTTTTCTCCCTTTCTCTTTCACTGGCAAACTCAAACTATTTATTCAGCACTGTTTTGAATTAGACTCAATTTGGTGGGTGGGAAACCTGGTAGTTTTGTTTTGCTATATGTTGGTGTTTTAATGCCTATTTCAAGCGAACCCAGAAAATCTCACTAACAAACTCTAAGTTCATTTAAAAACATGGGTATTGTTCCCACCTAATTCCAAAGCCATGCTTTGTCCAGTCCTGTGACAGAGAGGGAAAGAGCTGCCTGCAAAAATGAAGACGGCAAAAAGTGGGAAATAACTTTTTTTCACAATGAGGGCTTATAGAGAAATAGAATTAGAATAGGTCCCTTCATTCTATGATATCAATATATGCCAGTAAAATTGCAAATAGTTCGTTACTGTTTTATGTCAGTCTGTTAAATGCTAACCAATTTATTTTAGGGAAGTGCATGACAGTATCTCTAAGTAATTGAGATTTTGATCTACATAACATTTCAAGTCCCGGTGGCTTCAGACTCTTGGGGCTATTTTCCCTGAGCGATTACGCCAATGTTTAAATAGCATGGTTGTTCCTGCCGTGCTCCTCCGCAGCCATAGCCTTCCTGTGGACGCAGAAAATCTGGCCTGCAATGTGAAATATGTGGCCAGGGAGAAGCATGTGACTCACATCATGCCAGCAGATTCAAAGCTTTCATACATTTTTTTTTCTTTAGGTGTGATCATCAGGTCGAGTGTATGGCTAGGCTTCCCAGGCTTCATAGCTAACATTTCTGTGGTGAACGGGACTGATGTGTGGCCTTCTGCTTTCTGCGTGGGGAGTGCGGTAGGTACAGAGGTTGTCTCCCCTTCCCTCCTGCTCCTGGTTTCCAGTCCCTCCACGTGGGGAGTCTGAAAGGCAAACCACTGTGTCCAAAAGGCAATTCGGCTCTGAGTCAGAGGTGGGATATGGTGGTTTCAGCCTCAGCCACACCTCTGCAAGTGTGTTCATGCCTCTCTCCGACAGCCTGGATCAGGGTGGGGAGGGAGGTAGATGCCACGCGGTGCACATGAGGACATAGGGCACTGTGGGTCAGGCTGGTCCCAAGCGTTTTGTAGTAGGCACTCCTCGCAGGAGTATGGGGATAGTAGAGGGTACACCTGTACCAAAGTCAGGGATATGGAGGCATAAAGGTATAGACATTCCCAAATGGGCTGTGAAACATTTGGTTTGTGCTGGCACAGCATTGCTAATGCCCTGGTGGCTCTGTTGCATCCATAGCATGAGGGTATCTGCCCACCTTCTCCAGCAGAAATTACAGCCTGTGTAGTGGCAGTGGGAACTGACTGAAACCAACAACTCAAGTAGCTCAAATTAGCTTTTGCAGAACGAGAGTGTGTGTTTTAGGCACAGAGGAACTGCAGGACAAATATACCCAGAGACACAAAGCTGCTGGCAGAAGTTCTGTCCCTGCCATGTAGGATTACAGCTCAGATTGCTGCTTATATGGGCATTCTATGACCATATCCTGCCAAGCCTAATTAAACATCTTCTGGATTAAAATGCAAGAATAAGAAAATGTAAATGCATTCCAAAGGTGCAGATTAAAACTCAGTTTCAAATACTACAATCACAGTACTGAGACATATAATTTGAGTTTACTGTACAGGAAAAAGGGGCATGTTTTTTTACAGAAAGATGGAGAATGACAAATAGATGATCACTTTACCTGAATTCATTAGGAACGTAGGGTGCCCAATGAATTAATGCATGAGCAATAACAGTATTATATTTACAATTCAAAATTTACAATATAGAAGCTGCATGTAAACAAAATTATTCAGCTGCCAGTAGTTGTACCAAATATTTGTCAAATTGAACTCACCGTACCTTATATGTCTATATAATGACAACTTCAGACATGAAAAGGTGTTTTACTGTAGAAGCAAATATCAGTTGTATGCATCTATTGATTCTCAGTTCCATCATACATGTTTAAGTTTTGCTTATTAGATGCAAATGCTGGGGTTTTTTTCCTTTAAGGAAGTGGAAACCAGCAACTTCAAAATCTTGTAGCAAGAACGTCCTATTCAAAAACCATACTTCCCTTTATCTTAAATTTCACTTTCTGGCTCTTAACACAAAAAAATAGTATTTTTAAACAGTGACAAAGATACTCTATGCAGACTGTTTTTCATTTGGATCTCAGGTTAGATGGTGAGTAGCATAGTGGTCTACCACAATTTTTATTTTTCCTTTCTGGGCTCTAGCAAAGTGCTGTAATTTGAGTCACTTGCTAAAATTAGATTTAATTATAATGGAATGAAAAATAACCTTCCTTCTATTCACTTCCCCATATGTATTCTCGTGTGAATTAATAAAATGTTTCTGATTCTGTTTTATTTTTCTTTTAGTACTATTGTTTTGTTTCACTTAACCATGAGCCAATACAAACTCCAAATAGTGAGACCTTTAGACATCTCCTTTGAATAACACCCTCTGGTTTGCAGAGTGAAACCCTCTCAGACACTGTAGCAAGAAGTGTCATTTTGCTAAAAAGTGAGATAGTATATGAAGATTTTTGTTTTAAGAACATCTGATTTATTTTTGTAGACAGTCTTGTCTATGTTGGATTTTCTACGTGGAAAGACCCCACAGTTTATTTTTGTATGTGTGTGTGTATATATAGTAAAATGCGCATTTTTCAAATGCAGCAAATATGTAAAAAGTGCAGAAGAAGTTATATGCTGAGTGCTATGAGTAAAGTGCATTAGAAGGAAGACTGGAAATTTATTTTCTGGCTCCTGTGCGCTAGGAAAATGTCATGGTGTTTGAATTAAATACTGAATAATTCATGTTGCAAATGTCTAGAGGTAGAGCCTACACCCGTGGTGAAAGGAAGTATTTCCCAGCTTGATTTGCCTTTTGGAGGAAGGAATGGTAGACCTTCTATTCACTGATGTTTGGCTCAGTAACAAGTATGTTGGTTTCCAGCTGTAAAATGATGCTACTATGGAGCCATAATAAAGGATATTCAGATACAAATTGAATGAAGGCTCAGAGGTAAGGTAATCTGAATATTAAAATAGTTCCAGACTATTACAAAGAGCCAGCTCCTATGGGGAACAAATTTGGAATGTATAAACAGCAGCAAAGAAAGGTCACTTATATAGGCTCATGGGAAAAATGCATTAAGTCAGCTCATGAACACTGTGGAATTTAACTTCACTTGAACATGTTTCCTTTGGATTTTTATTGAAGAAATCAGCCAGGGAGTTCAGTATGGATAATTTTTCCAGAGGATGATGGATATTTTTGTTAATGATCTTTTTGACTTAATAACTATTTCCTGCGTCAGGTTCTTGTGCATGGAGACACCTGTCACGTGCAGAACTCACAATGCATAAGCACACTGTGGTGATGACTAACCTCAGTTATGTTTTCATTTGTCAGGTACTGAGAAACTACTAGAATTTTAAGCTAAAATGAAAACATCCTCACTATGAATTTCTTTGGGCTTCACTCACAACATTGAGGGTTGGGACTGGAACAGTAAATAACAGGTTTTCTAAACAACAGGATAGGCTGTGAAAGCAAATTCTGTTCAATTTACCTATGACTTGACCTGTTGTCTGCAGCAAAGCTATTCCTGTGATTTTGAGTAAGACTTCATAATCTTAGCTGGAAAACACACATATTTAAAGAACAACTCACCAGGCTTAAAACTATGAGTCCCTCCCCTGTCCCCAGTGATACTTGAGAAGCAGCTGTGACATTTGGCATTTTTATCCCTGCAGATGTGGATCCAGCTATTATATAGTGCTGGCTTCTGGTGGTTGTTTTGCTATGCCGTTGATTCTTACTTGGTGGTAAGAAGATCAGCTGGACTGAGGTACCAGAGTTAGAGCTCTGAATTTGTTGTTTTCCTTCCAACACTGTATATCGATGTTTGTCTGCAGCTATTTAAGTGTATGTGGAGCTTGTACAAACATCTGATGTTTACACGGTTACCAGGTATTGATATGGATGATTGGTGTGCTAAGTGCTTAAGTTGTTAGGGCAATGCTCGGATATTGAATTGGTTTTGCCCAATTGGAATTTAAATGTAACTCAATTCATTTAACCTTTGGAAAAATAGGGAGCGGATCAGGCTGTATAAACTTTATTGCAAGTGAGATACTATTTTTGTCCCTACTCCATACTTGAAATTAATTCTTGCAGCAGAAAAAGTGTTATCCTGAAAACAAAGAAGTGGGAAGGGGAAAGTGCTGCATTTCATATAGTTAATTCTTTTTTTTTTTTCCCTCAGATTTTCTATTTTACTCACATCAAGATATTGTCATTATTAAGCATCTGATCACATTTGTAAAGTTTTGTTCAAAAACTTTTGTAAAATTCTGATCAAATTTGTGAAGTTTATGTAAAGAAAAACTGCATCTATTTACTATACATTTTTCTGCAATGCCCATAGCAGAAGAATCTAAACCCTTTGGAAAATACAGTGCTATAATGCCAGACAGAAAATATAAGGTGTTTCTAAGTTGGTTGCTAGAAGGACAAAATGACCTTTGTTTGCCACTGCTAAACATGGAATTATGTGACTCGGTACCCAGATGATACTGATCTATCAGGTCCTGGAGACGTGGCTTGTCTAGCAGATGTTATCAAAATGAAGATTTTTGAGTTAATTTCAGCCTGTGGAGAACAAACCTGAATTTTGTAAAGTCCCATAGTTCTAGTCTGAAACAACTGGGACCTACCTCCTTCACCCATACCTGTTAAAAAAAAATAAAATATGTATTTGGGCCTGATTCTAAGATCAGAGTAAACAATGAGAGGCACACACAGATCTGAACCTTGCTAAGATGAGAGCAGTATTCAACTCTACAGGTAAACATAATACTCTAAAAATTACAAGGATGGGTTATTTAACTGTTTGGCTGTCCTTAAATTTTAATCTCCTATTTGCTCTCTGCAGGAGAAATGAAGGGTATAGGGGTTCCCTCTGGAGATTTGGGCACAAGGGAAAAGCTTTCCACTCTACGGTTGGATGACACAGGATTTCTACATTCAAGCCTAAAGAATCATTTTGGCCCCTCCTTTTTCTGAAGGGATCCCACCTGCTTACCTTAGTTCAATGTACTGTCAGTGTTACTCTGCACCGTTCCATACCTGTAAAGCTCTGTTTCAGTGAGGGTCCTATTTTTATGTTGCAATGTGCTAAGTGTAAGGCTTAGTATCTTTAATTCTGCCTACCCTGTTTGGTGCCTGCAGTACGATCGTGCTGTACCACATGATGACATGGGGCCTTGCGGTGATGCTCTGCGTGGAGGGAATTGCTCTGCTTTACTACCCTTCTCTCTCCAGGTAAGCAGAGCTCAGGGAACAGACTGCAAAATCATAGCATAGTCTGGTCATTTGCACATCTTTTGGTCAGCTTTAGACACAGACATCCAAATGTTGGGCTTTTTTGGCCTTTGGCAGGTGTTTCCCACTGAGTCAGTGTGATCCTAGAAATACCTGCCTGGGTTTTGAGGGGCTCTGAAGAAATATGCCCAGCAATACGGGCACTTAGGCTTGCTGCAGAGTGATAGAGGCTGTGATAGAGCTTCTGCTATGAGCCACTGTTCTCCCATCTCTGTTTTCAGCTTTGTGTTTGTCCCTTTAAATTAAAGACAAGTGCACAGTGTGTGTTAATAAGTTTGTGTCCCATGTGAACTGCTGGTGAAGGTCTGTGGATGAAAAGTTTAGCATCTGTTTGCTTAATTTCTTTTAACTTAAAGGTGACATATATAAAGCAGGCAGCACTGTCAAATGTGGAAAAAAAAATGCATGAGCTGTTAATGATTTCTTTTCAGCTGTGAAAATGGCTTGGAGCATGCAATCCCACATTATATCACAACCTATGCCCCACTCCTGCTAGTGCTGGTGATCAACCCCATCCTGTTTAGGAGGACAGTATCAGCAGGTATGTTCATAAGGGCCAGCATGAATCAGTATGTGTTATTGAGCAACAGAACAAAAATGAAAAAAGCCATGCCTGTGATCCCTGTTAGATCATAACAATACAGCAAAAGGAAGGAGGGAATTGCTTATTTGAAGTTAAGATACCATCTGGATGGGAAATTTGCCCTAGAGACACACTCTGATGACATACTCAAGCTATGCTGATATAAACCTCTACTACAGATCGGCAAAGTTGTTTCTATGTTACTGAATTGGACTTAGTTTAAAGTATTTTAGGCAATGTATAGTGGATGCTTAACTCTATCAGGTATCAGTACCAACCTGGGTTTTTAAATGTAATGTACTCCAGTTTAAGGATAATATTGGCGAGATCTGATAGCTGATTTAACTTCTTGGCAGCCCTAGAGCTAAAAAAAGAAAAATAAGATGTAGTCAGAATTTTGTCATTCCTCATTCTGAGATCATGAAATAAGTGAGAATGATATACAATTCAGATGGGATTATGAAGTTCCCATTTCATTTATTATCCAGTGCTTTGAAGAAATGAGACTGAAAAAAAGCGCCACAGATTCAATGTATTCTTTTCATATAATGTGATCAGTTCTAGATGTATGCAGTACCTGAATTCAGCTACACATTGCAAATATAAACAGCAACAGAAGACCTTCTATTCCCAGTTCAGTCTTCATCCCATTTACCCTGCATTCCTCAGTAATACTCACTTTCAAAGGAACAGTTGTTCCTTTATAAAGTTGCTCTTTTTAATAGGAAAATACACACTGAGTATATTTGTGTTTGTGCTTATGTATATTCCTTGTGATATCTGAACAGAATGTGGCGTAACTGTCTATTTTTGCTGACATTACACCTTCAAGTTTTAGATGTGTAGCCAGTGCTATATCAATTGCACATTGAGTTACAATGTGCATAATAGGATGGGACGTATTCTATCTTAGTCTAAACATCACATAATACATATATATCACACTTTATATAGAAGTTGTAAGCACTACCTTTTGTTATAAAAAAAGAGTATGTTGACCATACCATTTTCTGAGTGGGATTGAGAGAAGAAAAACCAGCTAGTGGGATATCACTCATTTTAGGAATCCATAATGGATGTATGCCTACATTTAGTGTCTCTCCTAAACTATAGCAGTTGCTCTATCACCCAGTGACCCCTCCCCAGTGAACTTCACCCTTTACAATAAGCATAATATTTATGGGATGTTTATTGGCTGACTCCAAACTGCTACTGGGCTGCAGACCACGGCAGGCTTATAATTCTGTCCCAGGGGAACCAGGACAATATGCTTATTTTCATTTAGTATTAGGCTATGTGTGAGATTTTTTGCTGATGGTCCTTCCAGCTTCTGAACTGTTGCTGGGGACAAATCCTTTGTTCCCTTTTTACAGACATCTATTTTCTGGATCTTTGTGCCTATAACTAACAAGATACATGTTTATTAATGATCATAATTGTATACTTTCCAGTTGCCTCCTTACTGAAAGGGAGACAAGGGATTTACACAGAGAATGAGAGGCGTCTGGGGACAGAGATCCAGATCCGCTTCTTCAAAATTATGCTGGTATTCATTATTTGGTAAGAGGTGCATTATTTTGTTTTAAACTGCCTTTTTCCCAGCTGGAGAGGGTCGGGGACAAGAATAGAATCTAATGGATTGCTTCATTTGTTTGCCTTTATGCTTGGAATGGACAGTGTCTAAGGAAGGAGTCATTTTAAACTAAGTCAGAAAGTAGCTGAATCACTCATGTAGCATCACAAGGCTGCAAGGAAACGATAAAAATGTTTAACCAACAGGAAAACAATAGCCCCAAAAAACAATAGCAAAAAATAAAAAGAGTTGGGCATAGGCTAAAACTGTCTGGAGCAGTAGCTCCCCAGCACTGTGGGCTGATAGATGGCTTTCTGTACCAAAGATTTCTCAGAACCTGTTGCACCAAACACATCACTGAAAACCTGTAATAAATATGCTTCTAATCCTGGCTTCATGGCTCTGACATCATATAATGCAGCCACCTCTATGGGCTGCAGATCTCAAATGTCTGAAATAATTACAGGATTATATGCCAGAAAAGAAATTTCCATATGACTGTGTGTAAAATTTCTGATAATTTAATCTTTTTTTTACCATTCCGTCTTCCTCTATGAAAACAGTACTTTGAGGTAGGACAGGAAAGAGATAGGGAGGAGAGGAGGGAGGGAACACCATTCAGTGTGAAAGATTCTGGACTGGTAACTGGAAGTACTGAATGCACACAGCAAAACTGAGCTGAAATAGGACCTGCTTTTGGAGAAAATGTTTTTCACTGTAATCTCATGATTATCACACAGCAATAAAGGAGTGGTGATCCACTCTACAAGAGCCTGTGCAATGACCTAGCAAGAAGCAGTCACTGCTGTGAAATGTTTAGGACCTATGTGGGTGACACAAGCAATGATGTGGGGGGAAGGCAATGGTCCTGGAGTATTGAAATGACTTGGCTAAAGTAACAGTCTCTATAACTACCTAACTTTTTTTATACACAGGTACATTAATGCATGTTACTTTGCTTTAGAAGGCTGACCAGGGAGAAAGACTGCCTTTATATCTTCTCCTGGCTGTCATATACTGGAGTGCTCTGGAGGGAAATGATTGTCTTTTCTCAGAGAGTAACAGAGACTGCTTGCCTTGGGAAAGAGATTTTAGTGTGAAGGGTGGGGTAGCCAGAGGGGCAGTGGGTGAGAGACAGCAGTGAAGGATCTTGCAGCATGGCTTCCTGGAAATTGCTGAAATAATGAGGAGCAGAGATTTAGCCAGGATTCCAGGGCTGTGGAAAGAAAGAGGCCAGAGGCATCACAGAAGAACATTGCAACCTAAGGTTGGTGGCCAGCTTGCTGGTCTGTGAGCAACCATGAACTAAAGAACCAGTTCCCCAAGGACACAGTGGTGACATTTGTTTATTTCCATTCTGTCTCATTCTGGGTTTTCCTATAAAAAAGAAATTAATCACAGTTTAATTTTGGATTTTGTTCTCCTAATAAAACTATCTTTAGAGTGCAAAAAATCTCTTAAAGGTTACTGTTGGGAAAGACTGAGGCAGTCCCATCTCAGAAGCTTAGGAAATATTTCCTTCCATCGCAGAAGTCAAATGAGATGAGATAGTCAAAGACATCAGGTTGGGGCAACACAGGGTAGAAGTGATGCCTGCAGATTTGGGAGGAGAGGGCAGGAGGTTTTACACTGTGATAAAAATATAATTGCAGGAAGGATGTGTATGGTTTCCTTTCTGAAGCTGCAGTAGAACAATAAAGAAACACTGGTCTGACTAGGCGTTATAAGAAGTTACAGCCATTTGCTATAACCTTTACTTAGTGTATAATATCTTCAGTTTCTTTCACAGGTGAAGCTTAATTGTGCTCATCCTTCTTTGGAAATAGAAATTACTTTCATTCCAAAAATTTGATGGCATTTTCAAGCGTTTTAAATTCAACATTTTTTTTTGCTTTGTAGTTTTTTTAATTAACATTTTGAAAGTCTGCTGTAATCTAACCCTGAAATTCCAACTCCTTCTGGAGTTTCTGTGGCCTTTGACAACACGTATACGTACATTTTGTTTCCTTATCTGTGAGCACTACCCTTCTAAGATACAAGCAAAAGAAACCAGCATGCATGGTCTTCCCATTATGGATCACAGTTGTTTTTCATCTCAATTTTATCCTGCTGTTTACCATAACTATCAGAAATCTCCCCAGTAAAATAGGCTTTTTCTGGTAATTTGCAGCAAGCTCAAAGGATCAGATTCTTTTTGTCATCGTCATTATTAGATTGATTTCTTTGTCTAGGCCTGGGCTACTAGGTAAGCATCTGTTTTTTGATCATGTCCTACTGGTCCCTTCAGATTGAGACTTAACATTAAAAAAAATCTCACTCTCTTTATTAGTAATCCTAATTTGTGTAATTTGAAGGTAAATCTTATTTTACATATACATATAAATATATACATATAACTGTCTTGTTCTTCTTTACTCCTGCAATAGTTGGTCATCCAATATCATCAATGAGAGCCTTTTGTTCTATCTCGAAATGCAGCCAGATATCAATGAAATGCCCCTGAAAAACATCAGAAGTGCTGCACTGATCACATGGATTATAATGGTAGGTCAGCTGTGACATTGCTTAGTCCTAGAAATCACTTTTTTAAGACTGGTGGAACAGCACCAGTGTAGTGGGTGGTTTATGATTTGGGGATATAAATACTCCGAAAATCAAGGAAGAAAAGCAGAAAGTTACAGGGAAGAAAGAACAGTCTCTGGGAGTGCTTTTCACATATAAACTGTGCCAAAAATGTATCAAAGGTCAACTTTTTCTCTCTTTTACTGGAGCATACATTGTCTCTACGAGTGGTTGCTACCCATTTTAAGATCCAGAACAGAACACTACATGATTTCTAGTCTAACCTTGCTAACCTCTGCCATAACAGAAGCTACAAAGTTTTAGCTCATGATTTCTAAAGCTTCCCCAATAAATAGTCATATTCTGTTTGTAACTAGGATTTTCTTTGTTGTAAAGAATAATTACATCTTATATAATGACATTTGGATAATTATTTGGGGACAAATACATTAAAAATCTTGAAAGGCACCTATAAATATCTGTAAGATGCTGGCCTCTTACTGTATCCTGCCTGCTTTCCTCCCATTGGAATGTTTGACAAGGGATTTTTCAGAGGTAATATTATAGGTTTCTTTTCCAGAAGTTTATTCTGGAGCTGTTAAATACCTGCAAGGCCTGAATATGCTTTGTGTAGTTAAGCCCTTGAGCAGTTTTAATTGAAGGGTTAAGTGATGCAACTGATTTGATACAACCTCCTCCCCTGACAAGAAGTGAACCCATTCAAGTGTCAGGGACCTTGTGCTTGCTCACCCAGAGAGCAAGAGGTCAGATCTGGGAGCTGAGCTAGGTTTTAAATTGGCTGTGAAAATAATTTGCTCTTTTCTCATGAGAAAAATGAAAATACCTAAAGCTATTTACTTGCCAAGCATCCCATGGCACTGGGAACAGAGACATTTTTTTTGAACGCACTTGGGAGTTTCTTTTTCAGTATCTCTCCCTGTTTTTCCATCCCACTTTGATGGACAGGTTCACTGGCTCAGGAATGTGCAGTGATTCCAGACAGATCAATTCCTGCCGTTTTAAAAAACTTGACTGTGCTAGTGTTTACTCTCACATATTTGACTTGGCTTCTAGCGAAAAATATAGTATTTTCTTTTGTGAATAAAAAAGTCTAGAGCTTGTGGGGAAAGTTAAAAACACACCATGGGATTGACCAAATAAAATTCATGCTAGAAAACCGTTCGGTGCTTACTGTTCACTGGGATGGCCTCAGCATATTGTGACAACTGGATGTGGCATTTCACTCCGATTTGTTTGTGTCTGCAATGTGAACAACATATGCTTTTATTTGCATGCAAATAGCATATTTTAAAGACAGCAATCATTCAATGAAATTGAAGATGTTAATGCATGCAAAGCACTCTGCTGGAGTTGAAAATGGAGCCTTCCTGGTGTAACTCCTATTGCACTTCTCTTTCCTAGGGAGTTCTTAATCCAATGCAAGGCTTCCTCTTCACGTTAGCTTTCTATGGCTGGACGGGATGGAGAGTGGACCTCAAATGGCGAAAAAGAGAAATACCCTGGGAATCAATGTCCTCATCAACCGTGGGTGAAAATACCTATCCCTCACCAGTGAACTACCAAAGCAACGCCCATGACTCAAAGAAGGTAACAACAACTGACAGCCAGCAGACGGATGAAGCTATAAGCATGCTGTCTGAAAGTAACACTAGTGGTGATGACAGATTAACCAGGAGCTCCCCCATCTACCAGGGCTGGTAGTTTATATGTGCAGAGCTGGATCCCACTTCTCACGTTGTCAAGGCTCATAAACCGAGGTCACTGCATGAACCATTGCATACTCTGGAATTAGGTTTGTGACCAATGACTTGATGTCATTTGCTATTAATTGTGTGTGTGAGAGAGAGAGATTGTGTGAGATGGAGAGATACTATGGTTTATAACTTCATTTGCCTTGTAGGAGATATGTTAACAGGTATAAAGGCCAGATCCTTTTTCAGCAAGAGTATATCTCTGCAAATTTCTATGTTACTTATGATTCATTTTCACCCGTTTTGTTTTAATCTCTCTTGTAACCTCCATATGGTAGAAGAATCTTTTGTTTAAATAAATGGACTATTAATACATTGGGGTTTTAAATGTGTTGCCTTGCTTGCTTTGCTCAGCATGAAGTTCTTCACCCAAAATTACAGCTCTAGGATTTCTAAGACACCATTTCCAGCCTTTTACTCTGGTAAAACATAAATGACAGCAAACTTTGACATAAACACAAATATTTCCTGTTTGTGTAGAATCTCGCTGACACAGTTGTTCTTTTAGCTTGTTTATATGAATTTCCAGTTTGGTTTTATCTAGAGAGCTGAAAGGCTTTAAAAAAAAAATAATCAAGCCCAGGCTAGGCTCCATAAACACTTCACAGTAATGGTTCCCTTTCACCCCTGGTTCAAGTAAAAATAACCCTTCAAACTACTTTTTAGTATGGGTTCAGTTTGATCCTTACATGTACTTATCTAACAGGATTATGACTGTTAGGGGCAGGTGCATTAAGAGATAAAGTTTGCAAAAAACACTTAGATGATCTGAGTGCTCATCACAAACCAGAGTAAGTAAAATCAATAGTCCTTTCTCTGAGGTGTGCTCTAACTTATATCTTCATCTGCTGAATTCAGAGATACTAAATCCATTCTCCTTATCTTCTCAGATACATACCTCTTTTGGTGCAGTGCCCTAAGTACCTATACCCAAACAATTCCCTAGTTTGGTTGAAAGTTAAGCCTTTCTACCCCAGGCTTTTAACTTCTTATCAAAAGTAGAAGTAGTATGATTTAAGTCTGATTGTGTTGGAAGCTGTTTACAATACATTTGACTGATGGCATGGTGGAAGCCTCTGGAGCCCAGGTAGTCTCCCTCCCTTCTTTCAGCATGTGGTCAGGGCCAGGCATAAAACAAAACCCATTTTTTAAACCCCGTTCACATCCACTTTGGCTGAACTTCACTGGCTGTTCACAACTTTCTTTTCCAACCCAGTTCAGCCCCAGCTATTTAAAAAAAAAATATATTGTTAAAGACAGCTGAAAGGTTAGTGCAGTAATAACATGATGCTTAAGCTGCCGTGTTACTCAGGGTAGTCCCAGGATGGTTAAAGACGCAGGATCAGCAGAAACTATACAGAAAAATATTGACTTGCTCTTTTAAATAAATTGACTTATTGAACTCATCATTTGATACAAAGACATTAAATAACGATCAGATAATTATTTAGGCAGATCATTACAGAGCAGCAGTTGGTTTGTAGCAAATCTTTTACATCATGCCCTGTAGAAACTTTTGTGGTTGTATGGCTTTATATTGCTGTTCTAATTGTCAGAAATACTGACATATCACCAGATCCTTTCTTTTCATCACGATCATTTGTTTCCTAGCTAAGTATGATGAAAAAACACAGGGACTTGGGAGCAGATTATGTTGACCCTTTTGAAACACAGACCACATTTTTGGTGCAATACTCATCACAACTGCATTCAAAAGAGCAGGAAAAAGGTGGAGGTGGA
The DNA here is from genome assembly GCA_013401335.1 of Brachypteracias leptosomus. Lineage (NCBI taxonomy): Eukaryota > Metazoa > Chordata > Aves > Coraciiformes > Brachypteraciidae > Brachypteracias > Brachypteracias leptosomus. The sequence goes on along the minus strand of VYZX01015853.1, from coordinate 2,729 downwards.
ACTGTTGGTAAACCTTTTCAGATGCTAGGGTGTGGACCAGGCTGCAAAACCCTAAAACCAAATGAACAGATTCTGGCTTCACAGGAATAATCATGTGGCACAAAAGCACTTGGGAGGTGACAAGCTGTATCAAGAAGCCTTGCCAGTGGACTGAACAATGAATCCCTCCTTTCTTTTGCTGATCCAGGGCACGCTGCGACAGGGATGGACATGATTTGACTTCAAGGCTGTGAGCAGCCCCTGAGCAGTGCCAGGTGGCTGCTGGCACTGGAGCACCCCTGCACAGGGACAGCCTCCTGCAAGGGCCATGCTTTGCTCCCTTCCTTTTCTTGTTCTTTCAAGGTTGTCCTTGGGATGCGTGTGGTTGTCAGGGTTTAGGGTCAGTCCACTAGACCTACAACAGACACTCTCTGTTAACACCTCTTTCCCCCCATAAAGGGGAGGAGAAAGAGGATAAGGGAGAGAGACTGACGGATCACTGTTGACTTCCCTCCCCTCCCAAATGGGAGAGAAAGGGAACAAGAGAGAGGCTTCTGAATTAGAAAAGAAAATTAAAACAGCTTTAATGAAGATAACAATAAAATGGAATATATACAAATATATTAAAAAACCAGTATTGAACCCAATCTCCCCCGATGGCAGTTATGTCACCATCACCACTGAGGTTGTGGAGCAGGCATTGGGGAAGTCACAGACTGGGCTCAGCAGCTGATGGGAACCGGGTTCAGGAGCTGGGTTCGGGAACACACAAATCAGGATCAAAGACAGAATGGACAGAGTCCTCCTCGGATGTCAGCCATTGATAAGAAGGGCAGGAAGAAGGGTGAAGAAGGCACGAGAAGGGACAAGAAGGGAGGCAAGGCCAAGAGGGAAGGGCTTAGAAGGGCCAAGAAGGAAGGAGAAGGGACAAGAAGAGCAGCAAGAGGTGGCCAGAAGAGAAGAGACCCTTGTGATTCCTCAGCTGTATACTGAATATGACATATATGGGACAGACTCCTTTGTTGGTCAGTTTAGGGTCACTTGTCCTGGTCACTCCTCCCCATAGGTGTGGCCTTTCACTTTCTGCACCCCCCCAATGTGGTGCACAAGAGTTAGTGGTGACCTTGGTCTGCACACCAATCTTGGTAGTAACTCTAAATGTCAAGCATTACTGCTGCTAGAAGCAGACACTGTCTGCAAAAACATGCTGTGAGCTTCAGAAAGTTCTGGTAGCAGATTCAGCTGAAAAGTAAAATCACTGAACAGAACTGGTTTGGTTCTAACTCAAACCAGAACAGAGGTGTGTGTATGTATTACTGATCAACAGAGAGCATCTGTTTGTAGGTGGATTGGACATAAACCTCAACAGGATGTCATCTGGAAAAATTAGGACTCATACAAGAGCTCAAGAAAGACAACTAACCTAATTCTGATGCACTGAGAAATGCACTGTGCATTGCAGAGCAAACCAACAGTAGTTTTTAACTTATAGAAGTAGGTGGTGTGAGGAGAGTTTCCTTGACTTCTGTTCCCAGCCTCTGGCGGATGTACATGAGACGTACTCCACAGCTAAAAAATGGGGTGATAATTCATTCTGATCACGTGTAACCTTGACCACATTTGATTTCACCTCACAGACCTTGTTCTTGCCTCACCTTTCAACCATCCAGGCAAACTATTCACACCTCCAAGTGTTGCAGAGGGTGCCCATCCCTTCCCATCAGAAGCATGCTTTTGAGGTGCATCTCCCAATTGCCCACATTGCCTGTGCTTTCTGCATACACTTCATGGGACAGCCTTGGGCTGCCACAGATGGTTTCACTTTGGAGGAAACTAAGTGTGTGCTCCAAGGTTCAGCAAGGGCATGCTACAGACACCATGTCCTGGACAGTCTAGCTGTAACACTGACGTAAATGCTGCCTTCTTAAGCGTGCTATCCACTCTCTGCTGAAAGGAACCTTGTGCTTATCAGCACATCAGAAAACATACTCATTTTCATTTTGATGACGATTTGTATCTGCATAGTCATCATAATGTGTTAATTCTGGCATCTGGATTTCCAGCCTGTGATCCCTTCAAATACATTTAATTTTAGGAGTGTGCTGGCAGGCTGCTCTGGTGAACGGGAGGAGTGCTTGTCTCTGGCCTGAATATTTGTCTTCTAAGGTGTGTTTCAGACATGGCTTGGGCTAACAAGGGAGGGATCTTGTCAATACTGCAGTCCATAGGTGCAGTCAGAGTCTATGAGTCCGTGAGAGAGGCTCTCTTCCACAGTCACACAGCCCTTCATGAGCAGGGATGCAGCTGTTTCTCTGGGACAGTAAGGTAAGAAGTAGTAGGGAATGAGATCAGATATTGCCTAATAAAATATACACAGCTAAAGAGCTGTTTTGAGAGTGCAGCAACCGTCAATTTTAGCTTCTTGTATTTTGGGTATAGTAGAGTACACAAAGACTTTCTGAATTTATTGAATGGGAAAAAAAAAAGTAAATTAAAAAAAGTAGCATCTGTGCACTGAAATAAAATTGCTGTAGTGGGATCTCATAAGAAGAATATCTACAGAAAAAGGGCAGTGCAGCAGAATTGCCTCTATTTAACACTGTCCCTGCCTCCCAGCCAGCTTATCAAATGCAACCATACACAGTAAGTGTTGTCTGTATTCACCAAAACTTATTTTTAAGCCCTCAAGATAAAATGAAACTTCTAGGAAAAGTGTCTTCTCATATCCTGTATGTTGTGGTTTAAGGTTT
>VYZX01015852.1:1178-11208 GCA_013401335.1 Brachypteracias leptosomus | reverse complement strand
GCTGGCTCCGATCAGCTGATCCTTTCCCTGCGATGGTAATGAAACTGTTGTTGATTTTAGATGCTTTAGAAATTTGCAGTTTGAAAGTTCTTCCTAACAGCCAATATAAATCATCTTTGCTCAAACCTAAGGGTATGATTTCTTCCTACATTCACTTCAGAAATGGACAAAAAGTAATTCCTTTTCATTTTTCTCTAGTCATTTAAATATTTGCTTGTTCCTTCTTGATTCTTCCTTCTCTTTTTCTCTTAAACCCACTTTTTTTTCCTTTGACATAACTAGATATGGACTAATAGAGCCAATTCAATCATATTTTCTTCAGATTATTATGGGTCTTCATGAAAATAGTCCTTTAAATAATTTCCAGATTTTACAAAGTAGCAATACATGATCTAAAGACTTAAAATCATAGGGTTTGTACTGAGCCCAACTGTACAATTTTGTTGAAGCTAACAGGGTTTGCCAGATTTAACCACAGGCTTCAAGGGAAGCAGTGTTTGCTTGAATATTCATGAAACTCTTGGTTCAGGCCTATTGAATGCCCTATTTAAAACACTTATCTCCAGGTCTGTACTCTGCTAGCATCTGCATTAAAACAGAAAACGACAAACAGCTAACCACACATAGGAATGTGCTGGGACATCTCTTCTGAATTATTCCCAGTTAAACCAAATGTATGTCATGACAACCCCCTATATTCTAGAATAAATTTTGGCAGGTGTGTTGTTTGCGATCATCCTGAATAACAGAGCTAAACTACAGGAGAAGAAAAAATATGGACATTTATTATGTGAGAATATCTTGCTGATTTAAAAATGCAGTTTTATCACATACTACACCGAAGGAAGCCTACCAGTGAGTTCTACTAGCTTCTATCAATACTTCTGATTATGCAGGTTTCTTATTTTGCCTTTCACTCTATGCCTCAACTTGGTCTTGAGAAATGTTGTCACCATGCTATAACTATGCTGCCTGTTGCTGTGGGAACCAGATATGATAAACAGGACATTAATAATCCCTTCTGCCTATCATTTATTCTAGGCAGATGGAGTGAAGCATCTATGTATAAAAGATACCTCTAGATTTAAGTCCTAAGTGGAGTCTTTGTTTCATAAAGGCACTTTTCTACCATGTAACAGCATCAGAACTTCAGTTCAGCCTGGAGTGCCTGAGGGGTAGCCTGAACTACGTAAGCTACCCCTCATCACCACTCTCCACCCCAGAAGGGCTGGCGAGGAAGACCACCTCCAGGCTGCCATTTGAGGGCCTGAGCAGGAAGCTGTCCTGATCCATTGGCTGAGTTGCTATAACTTAAGACCTCTTTGGCCATTTTGTTTCACCAGGTTCCAAAGACCCAGGAGGATACAGAAAAGGCTTGCAGCTGTCTTAACCATGCCATTTTCATCCTTCCTCTCAGACTATGAGTCTGGGGCTGTTTTATGCACACCAAATAATTGCTGGGCTTTAGATATACAAATAAAATTGTTGTTAGATTTAAATGGGTGTAAGATATTCCTTCCCAAGGCCCAAGGAATATGGAGTTTCACACCCATAAATACATTTAAATTGCTAGGGAGATGTAGGATTGGACACATCATCTCACAAAGCAAGACCTGTTTGCAGATTCTTCACTCTCTCAATGAGGAAAACGGCAGTGGCTGAACATTGTGTTCTGTAACACGGACATTCTGCAATGGCTAATACCTGTGCTATGGGAGATTTCCTCCTTATACCTTACAAGTACAGAAAATTCCTTATATTTATCTTTAAAAAGAAAAAAAAAAAAAAGAAAAGGCAAAGAAAACTGTTTCTAAAACTATTTGTATGAGAGCCATCTTATTCATATGCTCAGAATTCTATTCTCTTTCCCATCGGTCTTAATTGAATGATACAACTGCATTTTAAGTGCATACACACAAAGATATAAAACCCAACTTCATTCATGCTCCTTCAGCCATTTAAATGCACAATGCAAGCTAAAAAATGACAGGGCTTCTTTAGGGAGTTATTCAATGCTGATGCATAATCTTTTTTTCAGTTGAGATAACTGCCCTTTCATTTCCTCTCCTTCTATCTTCTATTGCCAATATCTACTCACAGTTTGCTTTGTGGTTTGTTTTTTTTTCTAAAACCTTTTGAACAGAAGCCTCAGCTCAGATGTATTTTCTCAAATTCTGAGCAGTTCTACCTATTTCTGAAAATCCAGAATTTAAAATTGCTTATCCAAGTGCTAACCAAATTCCTCACTCTTCTCTTTTCTCTCCGAATCATTCCTTTTTCCTTATTTTCTCTATCATAGAATTCCATTACTGTACCAAAGGGATGTGAAAACAGAGGCCTCACAACCTCACCCATTCTTATATGGTAAAACTGTAGATAGCTCCAATGCAGCTCCTACTAAAATAACAGAAGGTAAATTGCAATAGCCACATAATTCCACATAAGCAGAAAATGGCAGTTTTGTTTGCTTCATCTACAAACCTGATGGTGTAATTTTTTATGTATACAGATAATTAGGCAATCCGTTTGTATTAAATATTTCATAGCCCTTTATAGTTTTATCATTTTCATTGAAAATGTCCATCAATGAAAACTGTTTGGGTTTTTTTAAATTATTATTATTATTATTATTATTATTATCATTATTATTATTATTATTATTATTATTATTATTATTATTATTATTATTATTATTATTATTATTATTATTATTATTATTTTCTGTTCAACAGGTTAGTTAAGATATGCTGTGAATCATAAAAAGGTTTAAAAGGCCTGCATAAGCCAGATATATTGACATTAACATAAAAACAAGACCTTTGCTTGCAGATAGTAAGGTAAAATATTAAATATTAAAGTTGATTTATTGAAAGATAACATACATGACAGTCCAAGTCAGCTAAGAGAATGAAACAGGGTGGTGGGACTTTTAAGAACTGGGATCAACATTTGGCACAGGCCACTTGGTTGCTAAATAGCAGAGNGCTGGAATTGCTGCTGGCTCCGCACGTCTCTGTGGCTGCTACAACTCCACGTGGCTCGGGAGGAATCCAACAATATCCGAGGATCAGTGTTGTATATATTTGTATATGTACCTTCCCTTGTTAACTCTGTATATTTCCCTTCCTTTGATATCGCATTTGTTACTCCCTGTTAAAAGTTGTAATCTTAATTTTCCAACTTTGTGTGAGGCTTTTCTTCCTCGCCTGGGAGGGAAGAGAGGAGGGGGAAGAGGGGTGAAACTATTTCTGCTCCGTGGGGGATTGTCCTGAGCCTTAAACAGAGACAGTTACCTAGGGATCTCAGCAGCCCTTTCCCACAACATGCAGCATCTGCCTGGGCACGCTCATTAGCTGTCAGTACTGGGCTCCACAGGAACTCTCAGCTCCACTCTGAGCAGTGGCAAGGACTCAAATATTATCAAACAGCACAAAGAGTAGCAGCAAGCAGGGGAGATTACCCACAAACAATGGTGTTTTACTTGATCAACAAGAAAGTTCCCTGGTTTATCTTCTTTCAAACTTTGGACTACATCCGCTGTATGCTGTATTAGGGGCTTTAAGTATAAGGTGGGCTTTTTCTTTGGAGTAAGGAACAGGAGGGAGGCTTATCTTTTCAGTGATATTGCCTATCTCATAAATATATTTAACTATTAAATGTAAACTTGCTTTGCAAAATACATCTTCTTGTGTCTCTTAGGAATCATTCTTTTGGTGTGAAGGGAAGAGGAAGAGGTGGAAGGAGTATCTGAGACTCCACCTCCAGAAAATGTTTCACTATGAAATGTATTTTCTTCTACCAGAGAAGAGGATAACAAGATATTTGTTCTGCAAAAATCTGCCTGAAGCAGAATTTCTGTGCTACAGGAAGATTGTCACAAATGTAGATATTGGTAAAGACATTTTGCTGGAAGAGAGGAAGACCCTGTTTCCACAACAACACGTTGCTTGTTTTGACAAGTGAAATCCAACCTTGCTGCGTCGCCTTTGGAAGAGGCTGGCTATGCCTCAAGTTCCTCCTCATCAGAGCATCTAACCCCTAAAGCACAGCTACTGCAGCCTGCCCCGGCCCTTTGCAAGCACTGTTAGTGGTCTTCCATGCTCAGTTATCACAAAGTTAAGGGAAGAGAAAGGGCATGAAGCTGGACCCTGGGAAGGACAACAGCAAGGAAGGAAGAGGGTACGATATTTGGTCCCTGGTTTTCAAATGGCCATAACCCATTCTGAGCCTGCCTGGAAAAGCACCCATTTGCACACAAAGGGAAGAATTTTAAGTAGATTGTTTTGCCTCTGAAACTGATCCAGTCTTCCACAATATGATTCCGGGCAGTCTTTTGTCCTTCCGTTAAACGCAAAAAGAGCAAAGCAAAAGCAGTTATCCTTGTAGCAGGATGAGGATGTCATCTATTTCTGCCTTTCTCACTCTTAGTAATTTTTTTAATTCTGAAAAAAATTATAACAGCAATGCTATAGTTTAAATTTAGATGCACACACAAACACACAATGTATGTGGGTTGAGAGACCATGTAAACATCTGATGTTCATCTCAGAGCTGAAAACCAGATTACCGTAAAACTAATATTACTAAGATGCCAGATACTTTCCTTCACTGCATCATATAACGAGAAAGGAAAAGAAGGTCTGGTGGAAGGAACCAGCCATTAAGGGAGCCAGAAGAACAACTGTGCTCCTTGTTTTTTTGACAACCCAGTGACACAGTGCCAGGGTCTGGTGGCTCATGGCCCAGGACTCTTTGAGAACAGATGGAATATCATATGTTCCTTTCTGAAATTAAGGCAAGTAAGAAAAATGGAAGCAAAAGGAAATGAAGCTCAGATCAGTACTTCCTGACCTGCACTTCCTCCACAGTGCTTGATCCAGAGCTTTTTCAAGTCTACAGACAGAGCCCCACTGATTTCAAATGGATTTGATTCAGAGCCCAAAGGAAGAGGAAAAAAAGTGTGATGTGGCAGAAAGCTCAATGGCGTCAAGGCTCTGTGGGGAGACACAGAGCCTTGCCTGGAGCCATGTGTATTTATCAAATGTTTCCCTTCCTTGGATTGCCCTTGAGACACATTCCATCCAGGAGGATCCAGTGAAAAGATTTAAAATATGGTTTAATTTGCATATATTTGACAGAGAACATAAGTCTTCTTCCAGAAGATTTGTGAGTCAAATAATGCTTTTCTTCCCCCTATTGGGAATAAAAGAATATTTTCCCTTTTTCCTGGAAAAATTTTCCTTCAAGAACATTGTATTAACTCTGTATATTACTTGAAAATTTGTAGTGTTGTCTTTTTATTTTTTACTGAACACAATTACTAGAATCAACATTTCTTAGGTCTTTAAGACTGGACTTGCTCCCTAACAACCATTCACAGTATCTCCATAGGTGCACATTCATTTCAGTGTTCTGTAGCTGGAAATCATTCAATTTTTTCCTCTAATAGCAATTTACTTTGATATGTTAAAAATGTCCATCAAACTGTCTGCAACTACAGTCATTATAAATGATCCCAATATTTATGTAGTTTCATATTGAAAGAATTCTCACCAAAACAAAAGAAATATGTATCATTCAAACTGCTTCTTAGTCCAGTTTTATGTGTATCAGATGGTTAAAATAACTCTCTGGAGCTTCATACATCATTCTGTCTGGAAAATAACCAAACAATACTCCCTTTCCTCCTTCCTCTACAATAAACACACAACCTTTGTAAAATACTTTGAAATAATACATTATACATAGAACCCATTATGTACTCAAATATCCCAAGTTCTTCCATAAGCAAGGAAGTAAGTGTGACATAGTGTGAGCATTTAGTTTGTAATGGTTCCAGAAGGCTCCACGCTGCCTGCTCTGCCTCACAGAGTACAAGATCAAGGCCAAGAAAAGATGAGGAAAATTTGATTCAGCATGCATTTAAGTACTCATAATGAAAGCTATGATAAGGTCCTAAAATCTATAGCTTTCTGTCTGGCAAAATGATTAGAGGAGGTTTCGGTGACCAGTTGTCACAAACTCCTCCACTGCCTAAGCTGAATACAACGTGAGAGACAAACCAAGCAGGCAAATTATATACAAATGACAAAAGGTTCAATGGAAGAAGAGCTGAGCAGACAGCACAGCTCACTCAGCACTCCTGCACAGACACAATTCTGAAATGACAGATGGACAGGCAGCAAGGGCTTTGGAAGCATCCAATAGGCTAAAGAAGAAATTAAAATGACATATTTTAAAATGTGATAAATAAAAAAGCTTGATCAAATTTGCTGGTATGGCCTGCTTACAGATAAGTTGAAGTTCGGGCAAGGGGAAACCAAATGCCTCCAAGACTACCAGTGAAGCAAAAAATTACATCAGCTTTACAGCCTGAAGCATATTTGTTAGTATTTAACAAATTATGTGCTTCATTTAAATACCATTGCTTGTAGCCAATAAATTAAAACCACCTCATTAGGTTTTACATCAGTGAAGTTCAAAAATTAAAAGAGGCTTTTCTTACCTTCTGTCTAGGTGTGTTTCTGCTTGTATAGTCAGTGTCAGTAGGGAGCTATGTCACAGAGGCCTTTTTCCGTATCTTTGGCTCTAGGCATCCGGAATCTATATGGTTATAAAGAAAGAGAAGGCACACATATGATTTCAAAATATTGTCACAGTTCCACAATCAGAAGTATGATCACTGTAATACCCAAAACAGAAAGGACTGAAGCATTTGCAGCTCTGGAGGCTCTCAATGCTGCCCTCTGGTAAAGACAGAGATAGGCACAAGCAAACAGAGAACTTGTATTTTGCCAGTGTGCTGCATCAAATACAGTTATAACCCTGCATGGGGGAAACCTGGACAACCAGCTTCTGCTCTTCATTTCTCCACATCTCTTACTTCAGACAAGTTGTGCCATTACATGTGTTTTAGCTAAATTGTTTGTAACATGGAGATAAAGACACTCTAAGTCCAGATTCAGATTGTCTAATTTTCCCCTAAATTCCTTTGTAAAGTATTTTTTCCTGGTAAACATTTCTGAAGATCTACAGCAAGCCAATAGAAAACAAGATGTAAAAATCTGAGGTAGAAAGTCTTCAATATACAGAAAGGAAATATGCAGTATGAGTCACATATTACTGTAAGTGTGTATGACCAGTGTTGGAGTGCCAACTTCGTATGTCCTACTTAAAGCAAAACCCTGGTTCCATCAAGATGGGTAGGAAGCAAAGGCTATATCTAGGACTTGTTAAGTAATTTCAACATTTGACCAACTCTATTGCAGAAAACATGACAGAAGGAAAGACAAATTATTTTTTCTTATCAATAGCTAATTCCCTGTGGAAGGCAGTTGGGAGAAACCAAAACCTTTGCAAACTTGCATCATGCAACAGGCGTGTCAGAAAAAAAAGATATATTATTACATTTTCTAAGTGAAGTATTCAGATTTGAAGTGTTGAGACCAGGTTTAGCACATTCAATTCTGAAAAACATACTTACTGATTAATAAAACTTTTTATTCAATCAAAAAAACATTCTTTCTTTCCTCACTCCCTAGGATTTATGTTTTGGCATGGAACCAGAAAAATGTTTGGTTCAGGACACTCAGCAGCAGCTTCTCTAGAATGATTTGCACAGCTTGGGTAATATTTGAAAACTTGCAGGAAATTTCTCCAACTGCAATACAGAAAAAAGAATGAAGACTGCATAAGTCATCACATATAATTAGTACCAATATGTCTCAACATTTAAGAAAATATTTAAGATTTGCTATGCCTATGTGCAGATTTCCTGTTGAAGCTAGCAGGACCATTTGCATACTTCTGATTAAATGCCAAGTCAAGGTATGCAAAATACATGATAATGAGAGAAAACTGTTGAATAACTTCACACTTACCACAAAATTCTTTGAATAAACTGCATGAACAATTCTGTTAGATGTTGTCCTTTTGGCACGGAAGTCTTTACTTAAAACAGTTCCTCCTCTTTAATGAATTTGACTTGTGATGATGACTAATATCTCCTGTCCTTGTATTTTGGCATTTCTCTAAAGTGGTGATAACCACTTGCAAGGTACTGATCAGTCTGACACCAAGCCAATAGCTAGAAATAAGGAACTCAGGCCTCCACCCAGCAGCAGCAAAAGCAGACAAAGCTAAGTGTAAAAGATGCTTTGCAGTAAGAAAAATAAGTAGGAATAAATTAGCTAGCCATATCAACAGTGGTTACAAGGAAGGCACCAATGTTAACTCATTCCAAGTTTACTGGTCCAGAAATGTGCAGATATTTCTCATTAGCAGAAGAGAGAGCTGCTAGTGAGGGTGTTAGTGTTTCTGACGCTATGCTTTGCTTGTACCACTGTGGAAACCTTTTCTAAACAGAAGGCTGCCAAATGGATGAAATTTTTGATATCACTATCATGTAGAATGAAGTTGATTTGAATTAGATGCATCAAATTCATTGCACTTAATCTGATCAGACTCATCATATGTTGCCCAGGTCGAGAAATGCAGTTTATGAAATGTGATACTGGAGATACCAGTAAAGATACTTCAAAAGTTCAACCCCCCCTGGAGTGAGCTGGGACATCTTTAACTAGAGCAGATTGCTCAGAGACCTCCTGTATCTATTATTACCTATCTTTGTGCTCCTGTATCTATTAAGAAATCTGCACAAACCCTCCATGTCCCTACTGGAATAGGAACAGCGGGCTCAGGATATTTGCTAGAGAGCCATTGTATTGCTAACACACACCCAGAAGGGTGGTTCACTGCACTCCCAGGGAATGTAAATTTTTTTGTCAAATATCCCACTAAATCAGTTAGGTTTCCATCTGGAGCAGTGGGCACAGGGTTTTCCCATCTATTTATTTACTGTGTGGCTTTTTCTGGACAAGTTAGTTTCTTGGCTCAGTACCTGTACTAATGTTCAGAGATGGGCAGTGGATATAACAGGTAGTACCTGTAGTGACACCACCATTGCTAGGGCCTTGTGCCAAAGGTCATTTCATTCTTTGTCACACTTTGATTTACATCTGACCTGGGCTTAATAGCCTGGACCTAATGAACTTGATCTGTGGGATCCATAATTTTCCCTGTAGCTTGTCCAACTCAACCCATGTGGGGCCACCACTCACTATATCTTGCACAAATTCTCTCCAGGTGGTTATGTGTGCTGGCTGCTGGGTGCAGCACTTGAGCCGTGGCAACATCCATAGCAGAGGTAGCTTGTATACGGTCCTGGACATAAGCTATGTATGTCTTAAGGCTGTCTCGGAGGCCACAGATAAGGGGAGTTAATCTTGCTGGGTCAATAGGGGCTAGCATAGGAGACCTCTTTAACACATTCCTTTCATACATCACTTGTATGGAGGCTGTTTTTTGCACAGGTGCTGCAAGATCAGAGAACCCAGAGGTCTTAACAACAAGGGGATCTCTTCTGCCCTGCAGGTCTCTGCTGCCTGCCCAATTGATAGCCTGGGCAGTTAATGAGTAACTATCATCACCTGGTTCAGTGGTTAGAAACACTCCAGGGCCCAAATAGCTTCCTGCTTCTTCCTCACTTAGTAAGATTTGTTTCTCCCCCTTAAGGGAAACTCACCTGTTTCTGTTTAAGGTTCAGGGCAACCCCCCACAGAGCAGAGTTTGTTTCACCCCTCTTCCCCCTCTCCTCTTCCCTCCCAGGGGAGGAAGAAAGACCGCACACAAAGTTGGAAATCAAGATTACAACTTTTAACAGGGAGTAACAAAAGGGAAATATACAGTGGTATTAAGGGAAGGTATATATACAAATATATACAACATTGATCAAAATATCAATCACCTTCATGCTCTTTTCAAAGACTTCCCCTGATGTGTTACCCCATATGATGATGTCGTCGATATACTGCAGATGTTCCAGAGCTCCACCCTTCTCCAGTGCAGTCTGCATCAGTCCATGGCAGATAGTCGAGCTGTGCTTCCATCCCTGGGGCAGTCGATTCCAGGTGTACTGGACACCCCTCCAGGTGAAAGCAAACTGGGGCCTGCACTCTGCTGCTATGGGAAT
>VYZX01015851.1:60574-83347 GCA_013401335.1 Brachypteracias leptosomus | reverse complement strand
ATCACATTCTGCCCATAGAAATTCTATGTGATGGATTTTGATTGCTAAATATTGCTGCTCAGAGACATTCAGCTCTGGTACCATTTCATGGGAGGGATTCGAAGGCAACATCTTTAGAAGACAGTGTTGGGCTGATACAGCCCACCCAGAATCAGTCAGTTCTGCTCAAAACGGCTTCTCATGTGCAAGAGGAAGGGGTGCAGAAAAGAGATGATGAGCTTTCAAGAATTATTCCACTTAATTACAAGCCAAGCGAAACAATCACCTTAAAGGGTTTTTTTTGTTTACCCTGTGGAAGAAAGTAAAACAACAAGGCTGAGCTGTCAGGACAGTAAGTTGGAAAGTTCAGAAAGACTTTGGAAAAGCAAAGCATGGAGAATTTTTGTCCTCTATTAAAAAGTTGGGGGGTTTTAATGTTCCTTACTATTTCTTGACGAGTAGGAAGAAAATGGTCTCAAAAAGAGTCCTAGTCCTACTAACTGTGTAGATAGCCAATTCCTACCTAAATCGCTGAAAAATTACAGTAACTTTAAAACATATAAAAACCTTGTGCACTCTAATAAAAAAATCCTCCCCTCATGCACATAAGGCATATGATGGTAGTGATTTTTTTTTTAATCTTATCTTTAACCAAGATGCACAAATTATTTGGAGCACAGCTTGTCTTTCTCTTACTGCCCTTATAATACAAGGTACAACAGATTTACTATAAGGACAATAGGTCTGAAGAATAATGTGAATGTCCAAGCTTTAGATATATATATAGATCTATACATATATCTTCTGTTCCTCCTTCAGTTTATGCATCTAGTTAAAAAATGAATATGTTTTGGAAAAGGGGCAGGAGATAAGACAACAGACTGACACTTTCCTTTTTGTACCGATCTTCCAGTTTTATCCTATTTCCCCTCAGAGAACAGTTAGGATGATTCACCAAGGACAAGTCAGTATAATCAGAGAGAGAAAGTATCAGATGTACATAACTATATACATAAATACATATATATATCTTCCTTTACTTTTGAGGTTTTTTCCTACAAATTTGCAAAGTTAAGGAAAATAGTCAGAAATGCTTCAGAATAACACAATTTTTCCATTACTGGACCTGTGAAAATATATTGACTAAAATATTGTAGGAAAAGAACAGCAACTTTTTGAAATGAAAACACATCTCCTGTGGAAATCTCAATTTGGACTGGAAATATGTATCTTCCGATAAAAAATAAACACTTTCATTTCACTAAAAGGTTTTTAAAATAGGAGAGTTTAAATTTTGTGCAATAAATTGAAAGCTTTTCAAACAGAAAATGCTTTGCTCGAATTTTAGCATGGTATATCTGTTTCTTTTATAGCTGATTCTGGCACCAAACTGGTCTTGTACTTTATCATTAATGTTTATTCTAAAAGGAATTGTGCAATGGAAGTTAACAGTAGCTATTTTATCTCAAAGAAGTTCACTTATATGCACACTACATTGTTGTGTGAAAAGGTTCTGCTCATTTTTATATAATATGGAAAAACAACAACAAAAATCATCCTTCCATTGCATATATGAGCTTAAACCTGAAGCATAGATCATTACAGACCTTATCTGGCAGCTCATGTTCACAAGAGTGATCCCACTAGTGGAAATAAGGACTACAAGATTAACAGCGATAGGAGGAAGAATGTTTCTAATTAGCTGTGCTGTGGCTACTCAGACCAAAAGTAAATCTCTGTCTGTACACAGTGGTGCTTAGTGATGCATTCCTTTGCATTACACAAAACCCTAATTCCTTCTCTATTAATTTTTCAGTCAGCATCAGATGGTTACGTGGCTACATATTCATTTACCCTCATCTTACTGCAGCTAAAAACAACAAGGAAATTGATCTTTTGAGATATATTAAAATACAACTCCCTTGGTGGATATCTTATCATACCTTTGGCTTTTGAATGAAAGATGATTTGACTTATTGCATACAGACAAATAAAATGGAAAAAGGCCACCATGGGCAGCTACACATGATAGACTCAAGTATCTTATGAAACTGGTGGGTAGGTCACCTGCTTCTTTCTGCTTAGCAAGAGCCACTAAGGAACTGAGGAAGCACACTAGGCTTTTTCTTGGGAAAAACATGTGTGACAAGGGAAGTGCCACAGGTGACAAGGATCATTCCTAGGGAGTGTATCTTTCCTTCCAAGGAAATGGCAGGTAGACTTCTGAGGAAAGAAAACTTCACAAGAGAATGGTAGAGCCACTTCCCCACTGACTAATTCAGTTTCTCCTCCCATAACCTAATGATGACAGGGCTGATGCAGCGTGCATCATATGGCATATGTCACAAAGCTCACTATAAGCATTATGCTCTGATGCCTTGCTACTGAAAGGCTCATTTAAATCTTAAAATGTGCGTGAATATGGAAACACGTTTCACGTGAGTGGAACGTGCTGAGCTAAACACGTAAATAAAATCCTTCGCTAAGGGAAAACAAATGTCAACTCTGACTTGGTGGGGAATTCCTGTAGTTACATGGTTGTAATTAAGATTTTATGGTATTTGGTCTGTAGTAGTTTTCTCTTTATCATTTGTGAATTTGGCATTTGTAGGTGCTGAGTGAAGACCAGCCTACTATTCCAGTCTCCTTTTAAAGCCTCAAGGTTGCACGCAGCACGGATGATTTGTTGATTTCCACTTCTCTTAACTTATTCAATATCTGTGCCTCACTAGCTCTGAAGTCAACCGTGATAGTGAATACAGCAGCCAGCTTCAGCTGGCACATCTTCTAGTGTTCTTGCTTGTAAAGTATTCATTTAATGCCTCAGCTCTTTCACCATCCTCTGTGACTTCAGTTTCCACTCCCTCTTGCAATGTTGCAACTTCCTTTCTGGCTCCTCACTCACAAGCACCACAAAAACCTTTGCAACCTTCTGCCATTTCTGCCCATCACATAAAATTACTTTCTTACTGCAGCAGCTGTATATTTTCAGAGTTTATATCAACGTAGAAGACAGCATTTCGCTGAGTGAGCTTCAGGAATCATGGGTCAGTACATCGTGTCAAGCTGGGAAAATCATTTTAAATCAGCTCCAGAGTTTTTCAGTGACTGAAGTGAGTAAAGCAGTTCCTAGTAGCTTACATAGTATTATGAAATGCAAAAAACACTGGCAAACTCTTCCAGAACCTCAATGAGAAGATTGTTGTTATCTTTTCATTGCCATCACTTATGGCATGTTTTAAAAATTCCTTTTCTGTGTAATATAAAACTAACAAAAAGCTACAAGACTGCGTATGAAGCTGATAGAAGCAACTTGCAGCAGCTTGCTTTCTCATCTCAAAGGCAGCTATTATAACTGAGATATTATTTACCAGCTCCCTGTATTACATCAGTAAACAACCTTTCCCAGGAGATTTGGGGCCTAGTACTGGCCTTTTCATACTTTTCTTCTATAACTCAGCAGATTTGTGCTTTGGAGCTGGAGATTAACATTAACTTCTGTCTAACTGAAACTGGACATTTTCTGCAGCATGTAAGCACAAAGAAGCATGTGGTACAGAAGATTTTGTTCAGAATGAGCATGTCACAGAAATGTACAAGGTAGAATTTCTGTTCCAACAGGACAAGAGATTAATATACATGAGGAGTATAATTACTACCCACGTGACTCTGGAGATAAATTAGTAACAGTGATTGCCTCAAGGGAGTGTGATTTGCACGTTGCTGTAGATTCAGTATAGCCAAGTATTTTCAGTCTTATGACATTGCAGTAGTCACACTTAAAAGCACAGTAAAACATCTGCTGTCGTTGCTGCTGCCACTCTTGGTTCCATCTAGCTCATACAAAGCCATTCCTGGTGCTTAAACCACTTCCTTATGACCCATATGGATCTTGCCCACCAGGTATCACTCACAGCATCCGAGGATGTTAATAGCACACTTGTGGTCTTTTTCCTTACTTTATGTTTATTTCTTGAAGAGAAAAAGCTATAAAGATGTGCTTACATGTCTTTAAATTCTCCCCTGTGCACATGTATATTCATGAATGTATGTTGGCTTTTTGCTTTTGTTTTCCCTCTGTTGGGAGTACCTATAGTGCTGTAGCAAACCATTTTGATTTTTTCTCTTCAACTCCTGTATCCTCACTTTTAGACAAGAATGCAGCTAAAAACCAACCTGCCTGTGGTCCTTCAGTGGGAATGCAGAGAAGTGAGTATGACCCCAAGATTCTTTATACTGTCAAAGACAGAAAAATGCAACTAGATCTCCCTTGTGCTTGCCATTTCCCGATTCAGCTGCCCTGCATTCCTTAGGTGGCTGACATAAGAAAAAGAAGATAGCAGTCATAATTCATTACAGGGACTGATGCATTGGGCAGCTCAGTGTCAAATAAGCAAGCACGCAAGGTTACTGCATGCACTTGCATCACTGCAGCAGCAGTAGGTGCACCTAAAGCCAACCTGAGCATCATTCTCATCCCTTCATTTCCCCAAATGAAAGGCAGATACCTCCTCTATTTTGCAGACAAAACTAACACTAGAGGCAATGTAGGCTCACTGTTGAATGAGGCAGGTGTCCTAGTGACAGAGGATACGGTGAAGGCAGAGTTACTGAATGTCTTCTTTGCCTCTGTCTATACTGTTGGAGACTGTCCTAAGGAGCACCAGACCCCTGAGGCCCCAGAGGAAGTCAGGATAAAGGAGGAGGTTTCCTTGGTTCATGAGGACTGGGTTAGGGATCAATTGAGCAATCTGGATGTACATAAATTCATGGACCCCGACAGGATGCACCCTNGACCTGGACGAGGGAACAGAGTGTCCATGGCTCCCTGGGATGGCTGGCAAAGTATCTGGTCCACTCCATTTCACTGCTCGAGTCCCTTTTCCTGTGAGAGCTGGGGCTGAATCCCAGTGCCAACTCAGCTGTGCTCCCCCACCCTGCTTGGCATGGCCTCGGAGCTGGGCTGTAAGGCTGCAGTGGGCAGGGACAGTGGGGTTCCCAACCCCGCTTCCTGGGTACCCTTCTTCCTTCCAGCTCCCCCCTCACTACCACACCCTGTAACACTCCTCCACCACTCATATATCCATACCTGCCTCTCCCCTACCCCCATCGCTACAGGTTTTTGTTGTAAATACTGTATAGGAAAGATTTTCTCTTCCTATACAAAAGAAATTGTGGGTGTTTACTACAGGCCACTGGATCAGGATGAGGAAGCTGACGAGGCCTTCTACAAGCACCTGGAAGTAGCCTCATAATCACAGGCTCTGGTTGTCATGGGGGACTTCAGTTACCCTGACATTTGCTGGGAAAACTACACAGCCAGACACACGCAGTCCAGTAGGTTCCTCCAGTGCATTGACAATAACTTCTTGACACAGGTGGTGGAGGAGCCGCCAAGGAGAGGAGTAGTGCTGGACCTTGTACGGGTAAACAAAGAGGGACTGGTTCAGAATCACATGCATCCGAAGGACATCAGCCACAGGGCCACAAGCAGGATCACTACCCTGGACTTCAGAAGGGCTAACTTTGTTGTCTTCAGGGAACTGCTTGGAAAAGTCCCTTGGAACAGGGCTCTAGAAGNCGAAAGGTCCTGGAGAACAGGAGAGGTGCCTGAGGACTGGAGGAAGGCCAGTGTCATCCCAATCTTCAAAAAGGGCAAGAAGGAGGACCCAGGTAACCATAGGCTGGTCAGCCTCACCTCCACTCCAGAAAGGTGATGGAACAGCTTGTTCTTGCCACCTTCTCAAAATATGTTTAGGATGGAGCCAGGCTCTTCTCAGTGACATCCAACAACAGGACAAGGGGCAATAAGTACAAGCTGGAGCATAGGAGGTTTCGAGTAAACATAAGGAAAAATTTTTTCACAATGAGGGTGACAGACACTGAAACAGGCTGCCCAGAGAGATTGTGGAGTCTCCTTCTCTGGAGACATTCAAAACCATCCAGAATGCGTTCCTGTGTGACCTGATCTAGGTGATCCTGCTCTGGCAGGGGGATTGGTCTAGATGATTTTTTGAGGTCCCTTCCAACCCTTAACGTTCTGTGATTCTATTTTGCTTTCTTCAGTAACAGGCAAAAATGGTGTTGCTGGTGCTGTTGTTATTGCAGCATTCTTAGATAAAATACCACAGATTCTTCTAGAAAAGCAAAAGCAGAGAAAGAATTCTTCATGTAAAAAATTGAAGCCTTATATCTAATATATAAAGCAAAGCCTTGCTCTTTTCCACGATGCCAGGCATTTCCTACAGTATGCCCTTAAGTCTGAAAAAAGTTTTGATTGATTTGCAAATGACGTATTGCTGTCCTTCAGTGGTAAGGGGGTTTTTTAAGGAATTTGTAAAACCCTTTCCTCCTGTCACTCCTTTAAATACTTTGTTTCCCTTAGGATGTCATCTTGTTAGTTATTTGAATTACTTCCAGAGTTTTTGTCTCAGCAACTTGTTAAATTATAACACATTTTTATTGTTCTTTTGCATGGAAAACTGCTTCCACCAAGTTTTCTAAATACATTTATCTTTTGGCTTCTGGTTTGGACTTTCTGTCCCACTCTACAGCAGGCAGGCACCGAAGCCAAGGAGAGCCATAAGATTGCAATCTGGAATGAGTGCTGGGGAAAATAATGCTGTTCTTTCCTCTTCTAAGAGCCAAGTCATATAGGAGGTCAGATACCTTCCGTAGTCCCCTTGCAACCTTTGTCAGTGTAAGAAAAGCACTTTTTTCCATTGCAGGACATGTACTGTGGTAAATTTTCCTTAACTGACCTTTCACTATCTATGACAGATTTGGTGGATGCAGAAGTCAGCTTTGGAAGAATACATTTCATGTTGCCAGACTGCCTGGGGACTCAGTAAGACGTTCAATTGCAGCAGGATGATCAACTGCATCCATGTCAAAGACCTGCTTTTAGGGATGGCCCCATGTGTGGTCATCCTGGAGTCATTCTCATCCCTGCCACTCAAGGACTGTGTAGATTTAGCATTAGCAAACAGGAATAAACACTATTTGCTTACAAACCATACAAAGAACCACAGTACATCAAATATTGGTAGAGACACCACATTCAGCCTAACTAGGGACACAGAGAAAAGCAGAAAGTGGTAAAACAAAGTGATGAGTGAAAGGACAAAGAAATCAGAGGTCAAGTAGCACAGCTACTCCCCGAGATTTTAACCTGACAAAATTAAATTGACACTCGCTTCTCAGATTAAGGGGTTAATGGAAATAGCAAATGACACAACTTTAATCTTGCCTCAAGACAATGATAGTAATGAAAACAGGAACTGGCTGAGACTTAACCCATTCTTCTAGTTGTCTTAAAACTGTAATCTCATAATCCTCTTTAGATGATGGAGAGTTTGTAAGGCTGGAAATAGTAATTTCTAATGGTATTTTCCAAGCCACTAAGCATGTGTATACCTCAAGAGAATGCCACATGTCACAGCCTTTTTCCAGGCTGGAAAGTACTTGGGATTATTGTTGCTTTGGCCATCTTTCACATTTTATCTCTTTGTTCTAAAATGTAATCTGTGTCTGATCTTTCCTATGTAATTTCCTTTTTTTCTCTTTGTACCAAAATGTCACATTACAAGAAAGAATATGTTGAGGTCTGTTCTGTTTCACTTCTCTGAGCACTCAGAGATGATTAACATGCTATCAAGGCAATAAGACTTTTCCCAGTGACTCTGATGGGAGCTGAG
This sequence comes from Brachypteracias leptosomus, assembly GCA_013401335.1. Lineage (NCBI taxonomy): Eukaryota > Metazoa > Chordata > Aves > Coraciiformes > Brachypteraciidae > Brachypteracias > Brachypteracias leptosomus. The sequence goes on along the minus strand of VYZX01015851.1, from coordinate 75,671 downwards.
CTGTGCCATGTCTCATTACAGAGCCACACCAACAAATTCCTGGGGACAACAGTAAATGTTCCTGATTCTTCCACACCCTGAAGCACAAGATCCATGTAGATGAGAGTATAAATAATGGAGAAATGCTGAGAATCTTTCAAGATTTTTTTCAGAAACTTCTGTGATTTGTCCTTTTCCCTGAAGACAAACATCGCCATATAGTCTCCCATCCAGTAAGTTTCCAAGCAGTAGATGAGTTCTTCTTGTTCTTGAAGAGCTTACATTCCCACTTGTTTAAGCAAATCCAGGCTGGAGCAGTTAAAAGCTTTCAAACACTTTCATATTTTGATCTCCCATCTGACTCTGCCCTGGTTGCAGTGCTCTTTCACCCCTGAATGCTTCCAAGGGCTAAGCACCTGCATGCAAGAAAGCTGAAGTAATTAGCTTCAAAGCAGCCTTCCAGAATATCTGCACAAATCTGGCATTTGCCGCACCAATTTGTTTTCCTATTTGAAGCCCTTATTTAAATTTTTGTCAGACAAAAACTTTGTCAAGCTTAATTTATGGGTAAAGAAAAGATGGGCAAAGAAAATCTTTGAAATAATAGTAAAAAGATTAATAATAGTGTTTTTTTAAAAATAACGCTATGGCTCCAAGCGCAGAACACCAGCTGTTAGTTAATAATACAAGTAGAAAGTTTCAGTAATTCTGAACAAGAAAAAGACTTCATAATAAAGATATTCAAAGAGAATTAAATTTGATTGTAGACATCTAAATGGTTCAGGTCTGCTAAAGGGGGTTGACGATGGGATTAGGGTAATTCCTGAATTAGCATCTTTAATGAGGCAGAAGAATGGATCGTTCTATTAGATCTGGAGGGCTCAGAAGGATTTGTAATGGGATAGTCTCATTTCAGATTTATGCTTCTGAATCAGTAAAGCCTTCATGGCATTGTATAAGTAACAGCCTGCTAAGGACCAGAATGGAAGTTTGATTGTGTATTTCTTTCATGCACAAAAATAGTGACACAAAATCTCACACTATGGTTTAAACTCCTATAAATACTTCCAGGTGCATGCATAAAGTAATATCTATGCTCTTTTTCTGCTGTTTTGTAGGGACCTTAAGACATCCTTAAGCTAGATTCTGTGGCTGGAAGATGAAGCTTTTTTTAGTTTATCTAGTAGGATGTTTTCTTCACAAAAATGTCATAAACTATGCATGGTACACAAATCTTATTCGAAAGCTCCTTGACATCCTATGGAAAGATTCATCTTGTTTTCAGCATGTTAACATAATATATTCAAAATTTGGGTTCTAGCTAAGGAGTACAATGTCATATAAAGAAGAAAAGCCAGATCAGATGTCCTCAGTCATTTATGTTTGGCCTTTTTGTCTGTGATATTCTGACAATATGGTTAAAATACTGGATAATTGTCTAACAAACAAATGTATTTTCAACAGGTTTCTTTGGGAAAATGATTTTTAGATTTTCCTTTCCTAAAACTTGAAAACATCCTTCCATCCTCTAAGGACAGTGAAAAAATATTTTTTTCCCCTCCTTATTGGCATGTCATAATAATGATGTTTTCATGTTGTAGTACAGATAATGGAACATGCTTGCCTAAAATGTAAGATCTGTGAATTAAAAGATTCAGCTCCAAATCATCTGTGTTTGCATTACTATTATAATTTATTCTTTGATGCTTTTTCATTTACTTTAAATTGAACTTGCCAAAATAATCAAAATATATTTATCTACAGAGAAACAAAGAAGAATCATAAAAGTCACTGGAACAAGAATATACTCACTATTTACTTCAGAATTAAACCTCTAAGGGTTTAGGTGGAACTGTAACATTTTGTGTCTTGTGTGTCACTAAATGCAGCTGCAATGAGCTAATCTTAAGAGGAAATTTTCCACAAATGACTGGAGATTATGTTTTGGATTGCTTTTTCAAGATAAGGATGCAAAATGGAAATATATTATCAGAATACGTCCTGCTTTTTCCAGATGACATCACTGCTGAAAAGCTGTTTGCTGGGTACAATGAAAATAAGTGAGGAGAAATAAACGTAGCAAGCAGGTTTCTAACTGAAGTAGAAGTAGGTTTCTAACCATGCAAAGCAGAACTACCACATTACCATTCATAAATAAGACTACTGCTAAATCTGGGCTGCAATGTTTGTTTTTTCTCGTTTAATCTTTCCCTAGAAAAACAAAAATGCATTTTTGGAAAATTTCTAAATATGTTTGACAAATAAACGACTGTTGAACTGCATGCCAAATCTTCATGGATTTAATGATCTACATTATAATGAGCTCACAGAGGACATAATTCCATACAGCTCTTTTTACACTCTCAAAAAGTAAGGAATTTTAGCTTTAGGCAAAGGGAACCCACTAAGCCCTTCATTTCCTAGCAATATTAAAAAAAAAAATGAATAAGTAAAAATGTATTTATGGGAATTTGAACATCGTGCTTCCTTAATTCAAAAATACAGTCATAGCACAGTTTACTAGTTAATAACTCTGCAGTCCTGGTAGCCTGTGTGTGTCTAAGAGAAATATTAGGTACCATCTTTTGTGTTCCTTCAGGTTTACATATGAACCAAGGAGATTTACCAAGGGAAAATCATGTCTGATGAATCTGACTGCGTACCTGTGTACACCAACTGGAATCCCACCAGCACACAAACTGTTCAACCATCAAATCTCCGCAGGAGCCCGAATCAATCTGGATTTTACAGATTTTTATATGCCAATTAGAACTACTTAAGTTTAGGAATGGTTATTTCCAACCAGAAACAATTCTATCACAATTCTTTATGATAATAAAAAGTGGGAACACAGTTTTTCCTTATGATCCCTGGCTTTATTTCATCTTCCTACACACCTGGAAGTATTGGTTTCTAAGTGAGGCAGTGCAACATCGGTTTGATGAGCCAATTTTTGCATAGAGCATAGCAAATCTTCCAGCAGAAAATACAAGCATGAAGTATCTTGAAGGGAAAAGTATAAAAGCTGCCTGCAGACAACCCAAAAAATAGAAACAGTGGCTCTACAGCTCATGCTTTAGCAATTAAATATCATAGATCATGGTCCAATTACTCCAAATCAGAAACCTTTCTGAAAATAGTACAGTGGAAGAAAAACTGTTTTGCAAAGTAAAAATGCAAAGAATAAGTATTTGTTCAGTGAAAGTGTTGCACGAAACAAGCAATTATTCCATTGAGACACTGCACAAAACCATCAATTAGTATTGCATAAGGCATTATGCATAATGTGAACAGTCCTTCAGTTGCAAATTCGAGGGGTAATTATTTAATATTGTTCAAAAGGAAAGTATGCAATTTATTAAGCAGTGATATTCAGGGAACAGTGGTTTTAGCCTTGGAACACTGGAAATAATTGTACTAGATTAATTGGTATTTGCCAGTGATACTGAGTATCCTCAGAGCTCAAAGTCTATTCAAGTCAGGTGATCAATATAACACTGAGATTCAGAAGAAGGTGTTATGGAAAATACTCAGAAAAGCAATTAGTGTGCTTCTGTGTGAAAAATGTGTGTACTGGTTCTGATCGGGATGGAGTTAACTTTCTTCACAGCAGCCTGTATGGCGCTGTGCTTTGCAGTTGGGGTTAAAAGTCTTCGCACTTTTTTTTAAGTTCTTCTCATCCTTCAGAAGATGAGAGGCTGATGTGTGTAAGGCTGCTGGCCAAGATCAACCCACCATAATACGATAATTTCTGAAGATTAATATGATATTGTACTGGTTTTGGCTGGGATAGAGTCAGTTTTCTTCATATAGCTCCTATGGGGCTACATTTTGTATTTCTATTTAAAACAGAGTTGATAACAAAAGGATATTTTATTTACTGCTGAACAGCTCTTACACAGAGTCAAGGCCTTTTCTGCTCCTCACACCACCCCACCTGTAAGTAGGCTGGGGGGGACGTAAGAAGCTGGGAGGGCACATAGCCGAGACAGGTGATCCCATCTGGCCAAAGGCATGTTCCATACCATATGGCCTTGTACTCAGCATTTAAAGCTGGAGGAAGAAGCAGCAAGGAAGAGATGTTTGGAGTTAGGGTATTTGTCTTCCCAAGCAACTGCTAGTGTGATGAGCTCTGCTTTCCTGGAGAAGGCTGACCACCTCCCTGCTGAATGAATTCCTTGTTCTGCTTTGCTTTCATGTGTGGATTTTGCTTTACCCACTAAATTGCCTTTGACTTGACCCACAAGTTTTGTCACTTTTACTCTTCTGGTTCTCTCCCTCATCCCACTGAGGGGGAGGAATCAAGTGGCTGTATGGTGCTTAGTTGCCGGCTGGGGTTAAACCAGGACAAAAACCAGTCATCGCAAACAAAGGAATACACAGTCTTACAATGGCAGACAGGAAGATGCAAAGATTGTTACAATTCCTTTTTAGCAGATATGGAAGTAAAGGATTGCTCATAGAGGTTGGCTGGGTCATATGATTGAAAGTGTAACTCAATGAACTTCTTAGCTGAAATGCTCTCGTGAGACTTGGAAACTTCCTCATCTTATTTGGACAGATGACGTACCGACATCAGCTGTAGAATAGAGGAGTTTCCAGTGCAGAGTTGGAAACTCTTGCCTTGCTGTTCAGCAAACAGAACATTTCAAGTAAATGATCAAAAAGTCACTGAAATGAGAAGGAATCTGACTTAGCCTGATTCAAAGGATTCCACCAAACTCTGTTCCACTGTAGTAAAGTCATAAGCAGCAGATGATTTGCAGCAGCTAAACTTTCCTTACGACATTTCTGTTATTTCTTTATATTTCCTCTGTAAATGGTAATGCAATGCTTGTCATCTTTTGCTGTGACATATCTAAAATAATCTTTTTTAGAATTTCTCTGTTATCCTTGGCTCTTCTCTCAATTAAAACAAATGTAACAGTCCATTTAATAGCTATTCAAGCAAGAGATTGACAGGAGGATCTGGCTCACAAATATAGGGAAATTCAAGGTTTTAGTTTCATTTAGTATAGAGGATAAAGATTTTGAATCCCTACACTAAACTGAACAATACACTAACCAGGAAAACAAATTCAATTAGCAATAAGGTATATTGATAAGCTTTAAAAAGTCAATGAAAAGGGTATTAAAATCTTTTACAAATTTTCTAGTGAATTTGTGTTCAGTCAAAAGACTGAACGGGGATGTAGAAAATCAGCTCATTTCCTACCACCAAACTCCTATGTGACCTTGAGAAGGTTCTTTAAACTTCCTGCACTTCTTTTTCCCATATGTAAAGTGAGGGTGGAAGAGGAAGCCAGAGAAGGACAAACTTATTCATGTCTTCAAACAATTCACTTTCTATCATGATAAAGGCCACTGGATAGGCTGGTGTCTGTCAAACCTCATGTCTTCTTAAAAGACCAGACAGATTCAAAATACAGATGAAGAAGTGTTAATGAAAAGGTTCACCCATAAAATCTGAATTAGTTTAAATTTGAGACTTTCTTTGCATCAACAATCAGTGTAGGAGTCCATAGCAAACTTTAGACCTTGGAATTTTTGCTCCATTCAGGAGAGTTAAAGTCTGAGGTTATGGTTTGCTTCTAATTTCCTTTTTTAAAGGGTGAAAACAAGGGGGTGATGACATTGCAGTCTCCCAAAACCACTTTACTAGATGTTCCAACAGACTACCATGTTTCAGTGCAGCAAAGTAAACCTTTCATTTGGTCCACAATTTATTGTTGTTATTGTTGGAATTTGTCCTGTACATTTTTCTTTTTGCTGCAGAGTCTGTTGTCAGAATCTAAATGGGGCAAATACTTTCATCTGGTTCCCTGGAAGTAGAGAGAATAAATACAAGAAGCAGCAGAATCAAAGACAGAGGGGCCACTATGCAACCAAAACTATTAACCCACCACTAGCCAATGTGAAGGATTAAAAGGGCATACACCAAGTGTGGTCATGAAGAAGCAGCCCTGGAAGAAGGTATTGTGAGAACCTAAGCAAGATACTCCAGGTTATTTGAGATTTTACCCAAAGCAAAGCAATCATCTGCGCAGCCAGGAAAGAGCTTATGATTTTGCAAGCCAATATTAAAAAAGGTGCAATGAAGAAAGGTACCCAGCAGCATTCCGGCTAAGCTCATAAAAGAAGCTCAAGATTGCACAGCAACATGAGCTCTGACTCTCTGAGATCAGGCAGTGAGTGTAGAGAGTGAAAATGAGCATACCTCACTCCAACTTGGAGGGTGAAATGTTTGGAGCATTGTGTTTTATGTACCTGTTGAGTCCATGCCAGCACATATAAAAAAAACCCCAATATCCATTGGCAGTGCATCAACATCTCACACTTTCAGGTCACTCCTTTCACTGTCCCTGGCAGGGGTCAGAAAATTTCAAAAGAGGTGAAGAAATGGTTTTACAACAAAAATAATAACCATCACTCAGTTCTGTGGACCTTATTTGCCCCATTTTCCTTTAGCGAAGTTTGGTTTTAATGATAATAAGCTTTCTGAGTATGCTCCCCTTTGGAGGCAAGAAAGAACCAAAGAATTTTCATAAATAAGCTCTGAAATGTAGTCACCTAAACATGCACACACAAAAGACAGACATTTTTATTGCCTGATACACAGTACAGTTATGTCCACATATGTAAAAAGGTATAAAATGCAACCACTGTCACATGAAATCATCCCCTCAAAGTTCTCACAGCTAGAAGGCACTTAAGGGGGAATATGTTCTGTTCTGGAGTGTTTATCAACTTTCCATTGCAAATATCACTAGGTGCCTGACTGCTACTGAAGCCTTTGAAAACATTCTCAAAGGGTCAGGAACATTACGAATACACACAAAGATCTCTAAGACTTGAGGAGAAGACTGCTCCTAAGAATGTAGGACTGGTGCCTAAGTGTCACCCCTGCTATTGAAGTACCCTTGTAACACAAAGGATTACAAGTCTGAAAAAGGAGAGGAGGGACAAAAGTGGTTCTTCTTGGGATCCAAAGGAAGGACATGGCTCTTTTCCAGCCACCTCCAGCCCCTTACAGCTGGTACTGGGCAGCCACTGTGGGCCTGGTGGGCACTAGTGATGGTTTGGCCCCAAGGCCCCAGCTGGATGAGGCTCTCAGGGAAGCATACATTTAAGGAGATGCTATAATTTTTATTAGCTAACTAACAGTTTAAACGACAGAGTAAAAAGAATGGGTGAGAAGTGGTAAGCCATGTCCACCAAGCCGGTGAGATGTCATGTTGATGTCAGTGATTTCAGTGAATTTCCATTTCTGAAGAAATGACCTAGTGAAGTAGATAGGTTTAGCCTAGAATACCCAGAAGAAACTACAGAGGAAATATAAACCAACAGCAAAACACAAATATCCAAATCCTAATTTAACCATGTCACTAGAACTGATGAGATTGTATTATACCCTGTAAACCCTGCAGAAAGGTGGCTTACACGCCTAGTGGTAACAAGGACCATGACAGCAACTACATGGTATCAGTTATGCATCAACAAGGAGGAAAGAAAGCAGCCACTGGGAAGCAGAAATGTTTGTGTCCTTCAGAGAGAGGCCTTCTTCCAAGTTCTGGGCTAGACTCTGCTTAGGCTGTAGCATCAGCATTTCAGGTAACTTTGACTTCCCTGAAGTTAAAGTTTCTCTGCTCTGAGTTCCCTTTTCCCAGCATATATGGAAATTATCCTTCAGCCTTGGTAATTCCTGGCTCTGCTGCATCACTGAGAACATTTTCTGGGCTGAGCACACTATTAGCCAAGGAAGCATGGCATAAATGCAGAGTGCTTGGCTTTGAGCTCCTCCAAACACAAGCTCCTCAGGCAAGGAGAGCTTTTTCTCCGCCTACTTACATTTTAATATGATGTCAAGATTTTCCTCTCTATAAAACCATGCTCAATACCCACATATCAATCAGTATCAAATAAATCTGACACCTTTACTAGTTATGGCTTTCGTTACAGTAAAGAAAATCCAAGAGGTCATTCAGCAATGCAGGAGTGATGGTGACACAGAACTACAACTCTGCTTGCAAAAATAAGGTTGTAAAATGTAAAATTGATTAAAAATGTAAGATATACTGCTTTGGCTATACTTCTATCGAAAGTAATATGAAAATACTGCAGCATATCTGTTTAGAGCTGTTTCTGTATCACAGGGGGTCCCTCTAATGGTTTATATTTGTGGTGTCTGTCACTTAGTTTTAAATAAGCACCTTTTTACTCTGTAAGAGGAGGACCTTTTCATCTTGTGCTATTTTTAGTGCACTAACTGACTATGAGGTGCTTAAAATCCCTTTTATCAAGATATGGTAGAGCACACCAGCGGTCACTGACCCATCCAGTTGGAGGCATAACAAAGACACATTTTAGAACCTGCAGTTCCTTCCCATTGGAGAGAGGCAAGCACTCTGGCATTTACTCCTTGCAAGAGCTGAGTGCCACCTTCTCTTCTCAGGAAGAAAGATTCACAGTTTCATTTAAGGGAAGCATCCTTCAAGGATTCACCAAAATGATGGGTACAAAATCTGATTCATGTGTCTTGTGAGTACAGCCAGGAAACACTTCCAAAAAAAAGTAATTGTCAATAGTCAGTTAATATTCCCCTCCTAACTCCGTCAGGGGTTTTCCCATGAGGGAAGGATGCTGAAGGAGTTGGAATTCCTGGAGCACAGGACAGGAAACTGAGACAATAACGAAAGTGTAAACCAATTTTTTGTGTGTGAAAATGATAAACTATAATTTTGTGTCTCTTGAATAGTGGCATCAATTTCTATAGGAAGCATGTCAAACTTTATGGGATATCTGTCCAAGAGGAACATGTGGTGGGAGAGTGGGCAGTTATATATACACACACATGCTTCCTAAAAAATAATCATGCCAAATTTCATCTTGGATTTGCCTTTGCAAACCTATTTCCCATTTACTTTTTATCAGCAGGGTCGGTCTTACTAGATCCAGGACATAATATTAGTGTGTAGATCTGAAATTGTTTTGAGTCCCTTATCTCTGCTTCATTTTCTACTTTCTTCTTCACCTGATGTGCTTTTAGATACCTTTGATTTAGAAACATCCAAAAAACTGTTATCAGCTTCCCTTGGCTGAGACTGAACAGTCAAGTATTTTAGGGCAGTTATTATAAATATTTCCATACTGCTGGAGGAAATAAAATTAGGAGAGTAACTTAAATTCCAAGAGCAGTGTAAGTTTTTGCCTTAATTCTGCATTATTTTACTAGTCTCTAAGTCACAGACTGAAATCATCAGAGCTGAATCAATTTACCAGATGAAGATCTGACTCACTGATTTCAATTACTAACAGGTCTTCCCTGTGTAATCTTGAATCTATAGAGATGTTTGTCTATACAGTGATATATTGGAGAAATGAAGAGTTACATAATGGTGGTTTTGAACTCCCAATGGTGTTTTTGAATTCCCCAAACTGCAAATAAATTTGTTTTTAAACCCTACTGATTGAAATAATTTTGATCCCTCAGGGTTCCAAGGCATGATTTTCCTTTTAGTTTTGTGACACTGAAAGCACACATTCTGCCAAGCCGGAATTCTTTAAAACTACTGTGACCCATTAGATTTATTACTGGTTACTAACAGCTTACCATGTTTCACTTACATATTTCAACTTGGAACCAGCTATACAATATAGCATAGGCCATATTTTTAAGCTTTTTTTCTCTCCCAAATTTATGGTGTCAAGTCCTGCTTTAATATAATTCATGATGGATAATAGAACCTTAAAGCATATGGCAAAATTAAGTCTCAAGAATGGCAATATGAGTAATTTCATAATAAAAAGATGAGGCTGCCTTCACAGTACTGGTTTCTTAGAAGATGCTCTGTCAGCTCACATATTTATACTAGATAATAAATTTCATCTTTTTACATGCTTTCTTTTCCCAGTTTTTTATTATAGTCATTTTACATCTTAAATAATAACTTGCATTGCTACTTTGTTAAATGTATTTTCTGACACTCCAAAAGCTGTGGAATAAGCATTGCTATATACATGACATAATAAAGAATTGTTGGGGCACTTGAATATAATCACCTTACACATACAGTAGAACTTTACATCATCAACAACAATACTATTATTGTTGAAGAGAACAAACTGGGCTTCCAGGATTTCAAAGGTCTGCTGTTATTGAGTAACTTTCACCCACAGTCTTCATTTACACTATACTCAACCTTTATATCATATAACCTCTTCAGACGCACTGAAGAAAATCAGCTCATCAGAAAGCTAGAAAACACATTATTTTAATGCAACAACATTGTGAAACATGTGTTGGAAGGCTATTTGGCCATCACTTCCACTGATGAACACTGTAAACAACCAAAATATCAAGTCAGAGCCCATAAATATTCAAGGATACCCAGGGGGAAAATAGCCCCATAAAACCATGATGAATTATAATTGACCAGAGAATTTCTGCAGCACCAGTACAACTATTACAGAAAAATCTTGGAGAGAAGAAAAGTCTGCCACAGATCTCTTATCAATATGGGTTTTGAAGAAGTCACTACTTTTGTGCCATTTTTGGTCAGTTTGCCATATTAAAACTTATATAAATGCATTAAAGCTAGTGGATCAAAGCAAAGAAAACTACCTCTAAGTCTTCCATACTGAAGGGGAAATGAAACTCAAGTTAACAAATTTCCAATGTTAAATGAGGACAAAAAGATCACTCAAATACAATACAAATAATGTCTTTCTCAATTAATTCCAGTTCTCCTTTCAAAACGATACTTCACATTTAGGTACTATTATAAAAGAAGTTTTGAAGTGAAATGAAAGCACTAATCTACATTGTTGAGAAACTGTAGTTGTTCAAGGTAAATTTTCACCTTTGGCACAGTAATAAACATTGGGGCTACTCTGTAGCAAAATTTTATGAAACTTATGAACAAATATAGTCATAATAGAGTTTACCATATTATTTAATATATTTAACAATTTCCTCTCACAACACGGGAAAACTTATGCTGATTCCTTTTGGTAGACAAAGACACAAGGTTGTACCTACACTGTCCTGCAACAGTCTTCCAATGATGGCTGTAAGGACAAACTGACCAGGTACTCACACCACCTTGCCACAGGAACATCATGGCCATGCCTCAGGGGGACACCCAGCAGCATAAGTGCTTCAGGCTTTGGACTCTACCCACCAGAAACATGTAACTTCTGTTTCCCAACAGGTCTTGAACAACTATCATACCATCTTGCTCCAACCATCTCTCCACCATGCATCTCAAATGCCTTCAAAAGCTCATGGTGAAGGCACCACGTGAAATGGTCATACATGCTACAGTAGACATGCAAGGTTTGCAATGGTAAGGCTGACAAAAAGCTTCTCCAAGGAGAGCTGTATGCTTCTTTTCACATCTAAGCACTTCATCTTCAACCAGCAATTCAGCAAAGATCTACTGAACAGATGCAGAGGATCAGCTGCAGCAATGGATAGATGGATTAATTACCACAAAGCCAACAATGACAGTTACTGTGCAAAGAGCCACCTCTATTTAGTCTTCAAGAACTTATTGGCATATAGACTGCTGTAAAACATGTGGCTGCCCACAATGTTTGAGGAGATTAGACCTCCTCACAAATAGGCATGTGGTTAAGGCCTCTAAATCCGTGTGTATTAGTGAGGAGAAGTGGGTTGCCCACCACTGGCGTGGTCACCATCACCTGACTCCCATACTCTTTCTATTGTAAACACTATCTGTTTACACACCTCCTAGGCTGCATTTTCAGCTCAACAGAACCCAGACATTCCAAGGCAAGAGCTTCTGTCTGGCAGCCACCTGCAGCAGCGTCTGGGCCTGCTCTCTGGCTAGCCCTGTTGTACCTCCAGCTTTCAGAAGTACTGACCACGTTGTGTCATACTTTACAGAGCCATGCATAAAGGGGGCTGGAGGAGCCCAATCTTCCTCCCTTGCCAGGGTATCTTTCAGGAGGTGAAGGCACCCTTCTGCTATGAAGGTGCACGATAATCATGCAGTCCACTGAACATGCCAGTAACAGCAGAAAGACTAATCCAATTAAAAGCATCTCATAGCTGAAATTCAAGAGCAGAAGTGGGACTAGCAGCTGCACTACAACCTGCCAATGCCAGTGCTCTGTCCTATCTACCTGTACAGCCTTCCACACTCATCTCTAGCCAACACAGAGCTCCTGGAGTCCCCTCAGTTGTTACAGCTCTGGAACGATGAGTTCAGCCAAACAACAACATGAACCTCTACTTGAGGCCACATCCTGCGCTATTTTTAGCACTAAGACCTCTCCAAACAAACTCCGTCATGGCACAAAGATGAAAACATCTTAGAAGATGTCATCTGCGAGGGTTTATGACTCTCAGAGCCCAAAGGAATCTGGACAAGGATTTTTTAAATCTCTCATCAGGCAGAACAACATGTCTCAGATTAATGACACAGAGAAAAAGAAAATCGAATAAATGGAAATATTCAAAATCCTATTCCATACATTTATTTTGAACTGCGTTTTACAAAAAGATCTGTGAAAAGAGCTTATTGACGGCACATCAGTATTCTTGGCACTAGTACAACACTTGTAGTAATAATGTAAGTTTCCATATTATGCCTCCAAAGAAATCTCCAAGTCATTCATCATGTTGCATGTCTTTCTAGCCTTTGGTCTCGATCTGGTGGTGGCACTGACCTATGTTGGTTTTTGTAAAACGAACAGCTTGTTCCCAATAAAACCGTATGCAGGTAGAACACTAACTGTCAAAACATTATCATTCCTATCAGTTGTTCAGATCACAATCCAAAGATTTGGAGATGCCTTCACCATTTCTGGTCTCCAAAAGACATCAATCTTCCACAGGAAATCCTCTGATTATTCAGACACATTGTGTAACCCTAACCCATCCAAGCAAACCCAAGACATGAGCCCACCTTCATCTCTCACTCTTGCAGGGTGAAATTCAAGGGAATTCTTGGGTGCACTGTCCCTGGTATCATTCCTACGATATCACCATGTTTTACAAGATTATTCCAGATATAAGAATTTATCCTCTCTGAAGCAAAGAGAGAAGAATCTTTTTTTTGGAATTTTTTCTTCTTTTATAAACTGTTTGGAAGATAAGTGGTTGGAGACACAGAGACAATATTTTAGCTTTTAATTCTTTCTAACAAAGCTATGGATTTTTCATTAAAAATTAATGTTACAATGCAGTACAAAAGCCATGGATATGAAAACAGCAGAGAAAGTGACATTTGGAATGTCATGGGGCAAACATCAGATCTCTTGAAATAGAAATGTATGAATTGCCCATAAAACACAAATGGGACTTTTCTCATTGCCTTCTCCATGTGCGTCTGTTTAAGGCATATTTTAAAATCAATATGTTGTGTAACACATAATGTATAGTGTGTTGATTATAATGAGTGGCAAAGAGTTTGAAGATATGAACAAAGAGGACTGATATGTTTGTACTCTTTCAGAAGCTGATTAGTAGAAGGAATAATTATCTTGAAAATGTTCCCTTCCATCTTCCCTTAACATCAGTCACAGAAATAAATCTTGGGTCCAATAGCATCCCGTGGAACTATCAAGTGAACAAAGTGTTATTCAACAGGAGTAGGGGTGGCAGCCTCTGCTCCTCTCCAGTTAGGCTAAACAAAGTTTCTATCTGACCCTACAGCATAGATTTACCTTTAAGAAAGTTAAACTAATCATCCTTTATTCACTACAGTTCTATATAGATACTTTTAATTAGCACATTTCCCCTTGGCTCTTCTCTTCCTTTAAATTTCTCAACATGTTCTTGACAAAACAATTGGTTTTTATTAATGTGTGACAGCTTAGAGCTGCAGCGAGCTGTTTGCCAGATGTTTGAACTCTGGTGAACTGCTGTTCACTTGTCAGACTGGCAATGAGGAGTGAACAAATATCACACTATTCAGCCTCCCACCTGAGCTGCCAGAGAATTTCAAACAGCTTCAAGGGCCAGAGCCAAAGGATCTGCTGAGAAAGAATAAGGTATGTTCCTAATGAGATCAGTGAGCCATGACTTTTCTGGAAAGGCAACTTGGATTTTATTATCTGCTGCTCATAGCGACAGAGTCAAGGGCTGAAACATCAGAGGGATCCATGCTACAGGGAATGAGAGGCTTCAGAAGGACACAGCTTTCACAGATTCTCAAGTTCTTCATGGACTATTAAGTAGAGGAGGGAATAGAAATAAGCAGACTACTATAAAGCATCTCCGAACAGGCACATTTGACTCTGAAGATGTTCCTACCTGCAAGCAGGAGGAGAAGTGAGGTCTTTTGTGAAGAACGTGCATTTTAATCACTTATACAAGGGGAAGGAACAGAACATATATTTTGTCTCTCCTTTTTGTTGCAATTCCTTCTTCAGGGTTACATGTAAGACACAAAGGGGTAAATTAAGCACAGATCTAGCACTACAAATTCAACAAATAGGGCCCCAAAGATATCAGTAAATAAGGGGAAGATGTTAAAACAAGTCCCACCTGTTCTGTTAATAAAGCACACATACGTGCCATGTGACCGTCTTACTGAAGAGCTGTACTGACTGCAAGGGTATGACCATGTCTCACCAGGATGCATTCATAATCCCAGTCAAGGACAGTCTCTCTGACATCAGCTGACTGCTATCTCCTGGCTAAAAGAGCATTTACTTGGTTCAATTATGACATTTAAAATCACATCGTTTGATAGTGGAATCTGTGCAAAGAGCTTGATTCTTTATGTACAGAAGAGCATAGTTTTGGTAGTCCCAGGACTCACTTATTGCAAGCAAGATAAAACATTGCTTGATGCGTGACCTTAAAAAGCCTCAAGATTGTTGCATAGAATGAAATCACAAAAGTGATTGCTATTAAAAATAAAATAATGTTACTCTTTTGTAAGAAATCTCATGCATTACATTGTTTACACTGCACTGAAGGACACTTGAGCAGGATTATATGATGGTTGTCCTGCAGGAAGCTTTTGAAAACAAAATGCACCTCTTCTGAGGCTGTGACAGTAAACACAAATTTCCTTAAGTATTCAGCAATGATAGAAACCCAAACCCAGTAAAATGGACTAATAATCTTTGGTGGACTCCCCTC
>VYZX01015851.1:10282-58353 GCA_013401335.1 Brachypteracias leptosomus | reverse complement strand
AAAAAAAAAAAAGTGCAAATACAGAATCATAGAATGTATAGGGTTGGAAGGGACCTCCAAAGGTCACCTAGTCCAACCCCCATACAATAAGAGGGACATCTCTAACTAGGTCAAGTTGTTCAGAGCCTCATCAAGCCTGACCTTAAATGTCCTCCACCACCTCTCTGGGCAACCTGTTGCAGTGATAACCACCCTTACATTAAAGAACTTTTTTCCAATGTCCAACCAAAATCTACCCTTTTCTAGCTTAAAACCATTACCATATACATCTCCATGTTATTCTCTGTAGCACCCAAGTGTTTCATGGCTACTGGTATGTGTACAAAACATAAGCATCAGTTATATTTAATTTATTTCCCTTTTTATTTTTCTTTCTCTCAGTCTTATGTCATGTACAATCTCTACTACCCCTTCATTTTCAGTCTTCATAAGCCATGTCTCCAACAACCTGAACTGACCTACAATACCAAGGAAAGAAAGATGATTACCTGTCAGCAACTACAGTCTGATTCTGATGCTTGCTCTCTACTATACCACTAGAACCAAAAATTATGTAAAGCCATTTGATGTCTGGATGATTAAACAATCAAGCACAACAAGCAAACTCATATTTAAGCACAGCCACCAAGGAAAGAAAATTTCTAATCAATATATCCAAGTTTCACCCAGAGAAGACCAAGTGAAATGCAGCTGACCTACAAGCAGGACTAATACAAATAGTCCTCCTGTGATTCTTCACCCAAAAGATGTTTCTTATGTGGAACAGCCATTCATGTTAGGTACTACCTGTTGCATCTCCCTGTGAGAAGCACAGTGCTTTCTTCAGCTGCTTTGGCCACAGGGAAAGTACTTTCCTTAGTAAAGAACACAATTGCTTTGCAAGAGGTAATTGAAGAAGCACAGGAAAAACAAGCAAGGATTTAATTAGGATTAGGTGAAGGGGAGAAAAATAATAGCTTAAGTGGGATTGCTTGACCAAGAGGAGAAGTGGGATAGCTAGACCAAGATGATGAAAACCACTTTGGTGATGGTCAATGCTGATTTTTTTTTTCCATCAGATTTGGAGACATTGGTGTTTTGAAGGTTTTCTATCCATGCAGGGATAATGTATCACAGTGAGAGACTGAGATAAGAAAGGCACTGCAGGAGAAAAGTGTTACCAACAAAATCTTAGGATAGGATGTTAAAGGAATCTATGATTAAAGAAACAAGTACTGCATCTGGTTTTGTCCAACACATTCATCAGTGATCTCAGTGAAGGGACAGATCATAGAATCATAGAATGTTTTAGGCTGGAAGGGACCTCCAGAGGTCATCTGGTCCAATCTCCCTACACAAGCAGGGACATCTCTACCTAGGTCAGGCTGCTCAGAGCCCCATCAAGCTTGACCTTGAATGACTCCAGGGATGGGGCCTCCACCACCTCCCTGGGCAGCCCATTCCACTGATCTATCACCCTCATATTAAAGAGCTTTTTTCTAATACCCAATCTAAATCTATCCTTTCCTAGCTTAAAACCATTACTCCTGATCCTATCGTTAAAAACCCTTTTGAATAGACCTTCCCCCTCCTTTACATAGGCCCCCTTCAGATACCGGAAGGTCACTATAAGGTCCCCCCAGAGCCTTCTCTTTTCCAGGCTGAACAACNTATCCACTGAACAGTTCACCCATCAAACCTGTAATTCTCCAACTTAGAGATAAGGATGTTGTGGGGGACCGTGTCAAAGGCCTTGCAGAAGTCCAGATAGATGACATCCATAGGTCTACCCTTGTTGACTGATGCAGTCACTTCATTGTAGAAGGCCACTAGGTTGGTCAGGCAGGACTTGCCCCTAGTAAAGCCATGCTGACTACCTAGGATTACCTCCCTGTCCTCCATGTGCCTCAGTATATCCTCCAGGATGATACAAAACTGGGAAGAGCAGCTGGCATAGCAGAGCTGTGCTGGCATTCAGCAAGATCTGGACAAGTTGGAGAATTGGCTGCAGGGGAACGTAATGAATTTCAGTAAGTGCAATTGTAGAGCCCTGCACCTGGGGAGGAATAACCCCCTGCACCAGTACAAGTTAAGGGTTGAACTGCTGGAAAACAGCTCTATGGAGAAGGACCTTTGAGTCCTGGTGCACAAGTTGCCCATGAGCCAGCAATGTGCTCTGGTAGCCAAGGCAGTCAATGGAATCCTGGGGTGCATTAAGAAGAGTGTGATCAGCAGGTTGAGGGAGGTTCTCCTCCCCTCTACTCTGCCCTGGTGAGGCCACCTCTGAAGTCCTGTGTCCAGTTCTGGGCTCCCCAGTTCAAGAGAGACAGGAAAATACTGAGGACAGTCCAGTGGAGGGCTACAAAGATAATTAGGGGACTGAAGCATTTCTCTGACAACAAAAGGCTGAGAGACCTGGGGCTGTTTAGCCTGGAGAAAAGCAGAGAAGACTGAGACAGGATCTGGTCAATGCTTATAAATATCTAAATCACAGGTGTCAAGAGGATGGAGCCAGTCTCTTTTCAGCAGTGCCCAGCAACAGGACAAGGGGCAATAGCACAAATTGGAACCCAGGAGGTTTGATCTGAACATGGGGAGAAACTTCTTTGCTGGGAGGGTGCCAGAGCCCAGGCTGTCCAGAGAGGTTGTGGAGTCTCCTTCTCTAAAGGGATTCCAAACCCACCTGGACCCTGCTCTGGGTAACCTACTCTGGGTGACCCTCCTTTAGCAGAGGGGTTGGATGAGACAATGGGAATGTGTGATTTTTCTACACCCTAATTTTAGACAAGAACTAGCAAAAGCTGAGAGAACTTCAGAACTCTAATTAAGCAAAGTAAATTGTCACAAGAACTTAGTCAAGCTCTATGCCATGTTAAAAGTCAATGTTGACTAATAGAAAAAGAAATATTTCGGAAAGGATTGTCAGAATGAATCTTGTACGTTAACAACTTTTACATTAGCTCTAGTTACTTAGAAAAAAATGGGAATCACTCAAGAGAGATCATTGAAGGTGTCTTCTGAATGTGTCAGCTGCTAAAAAAGAATTAGAAAACAAATTCCACAACTATTAGGATTTAAAATAAAGTTTCAGTGAGTTCATAATGCAAATCATCGGTGTTACTTCACCTTTGTATAGCTGTCTCCAATCTGATCATTCCATCTGGAGCAGAGAAAGAAACAGACACATCCTAAGAACAGTATAATTTAGGTCACTGAGAAGGTCTTGAGTGAAGGAACATTGGGATTTATAGAAGTCGTGTAAGAGGAGTAGATATGGAAGAGTCAGCTGTTCTCAGGACTTTCAAGATCAAGGCCATCTCATGCCAGCCATTTGATGCAGATTGTCAGTCCTGAGTATTAGTATATTTTTTAGCCATGACTATGGCCTTTTTCCTTCTTCCAGTCATGGTTTAACCTCATATTGCTTGAGATGTCTAACATGAAATTTATCACAAGCTCTTTGGCTCTTTCACTGCTGCCTACACATTTACTTCAATACAAAAATGCACAAAAATAACAGAAGCAAACCATCATTTTTCCTCAGCCACTGTTCATGCACACCAGCTTTCATTTTAGCCTAGACTTCCTGCCAATCTTAATGGTCACACTCTGGCACCAAGGGAAGAGCAAATCTGGCAGAGTGAGAAGCTGCAGGAGCCAGTTTACCAGCAGGGCAGAGACTTTGCTGCAGTTCTAATTGAAAAAAACAGCCTCATTTGGGCTTTTGCCTTCCCCATCACTCTCTCCCTCTCTCTGCTGGCTTCCTGTTAAGTTCTATTGTGTTTCGCCAATGCAGTCATTATATTCTCTAGATATTTGATTTACATAATTGAAGCAGTCCAGCTTATTTTACAAAAATTACAACTTTGTGGAAAAAAATAACTTATACAGTAATTATGGCAAAGATGTTCTGCTTTGTGTCAGACACAATGAAATTAGTGGGTTTAAAAATTAAGAACAAGGGCTTCTAGGCTCTCAGTGTCATTTTTAAAATGAGTGAATACTGTTAAGAAACAGCCTTGCATGTTAATCACAGCAGCTGGGAACATTTCTTGTTAAGACACATGGTGTTCAAAATTATTAAAAGAAATATTGAGGGAAGGAAATTGATTATTTTTTTTTTACATTAAAATTTACCTGTCAGCCTGTAAGATAAGTTTCCACTATATGTGTCCATTAAAGAAGATTGTATGAAAAGTCAAGAGAAGAAATGTTGATTTCAACCAGGATTTATGCAACCTATTTTCAGTCAATGAAGCAAGATTCCGAGTGGTTTGGTTCTCATTAGTGTACAGTTGCTTTGTGCATAGGGCTTATTTCCAAAACCAAAGATACAATAGTAACCATAAAATATATATTAAAAAAAAAAAACAAACAAGAAAGGCATGTGTGAAAACAAGAAGAGGTTGCACTGCACACTAGAGATCACACATACCATAAAGAGGACTAAAGTGTGCTGGCAAGCAGAGCAATGGAGTAGTGGAATCACTGTGGCTAGACTAAATATAGACCTGAGGGGAACCTGAACTTCTTTATGTCAAGCAGGACTCCATGAACTGCTGATTGTTCTTAGGCTCTATATTAGCTTCTTCCTTCAAAGCAACCCCATTGCACTAAACACTTAATAAGACACTCAGCCTTGCTTGGATGAGATTGAAATCTACATGTAGAAGACCAAAAGAGCAGCAAGGGAAAACACAGCAAGGGAAATAGGTATAATCGAGTTGACAAAGTGGATCAGTTGTAAAACTGCATTTAAAAAGTACAACTGAATAGAATGGAATTCATATTTTTACAACTGGCATCCCACTGGGCCAGATGTTCTCTCAATCCATGACATTCACTGTAGTATCTCCCAGGGAAATCACATTTTCCTAAATATCATCACATATCATAGAGCCCATTGACATTGTTGGTTTTATGCTGCACACTGTAATCCTTTGTATATTGTCAGATATCCTGCTCCAAAAATATTCCCCAGTTTAAGCTACAAGGGAGATTCAGCTAACACAAGCTGATAGTTTACAGCATATCATATGCAAGTTAACTGCTGTGCTTCCATCCAAAAGAAATCAGTGCCAAGTGCACATGTATATTCAAAACATGGAACATCCCAGCCACTATTCTTCAATGGGATATGATTTATCATATATAATAATAATGTTACTTATGAAAAAAGTACAACAAAAAACAATTTTCACATGCATTGGGATGCTTCATTGTCACCCAGACACTATTTCTCTTTTCTTTTAGAGAGAAAAGAAACCCACTAGAAACTAAATGCTGTTTTTCTTGCTGTTGCTGAAGTGGACACATCTTTGGCCTTTCATTTTCACCAGGAGTTTTCACTTCATGTATAAACACGCCACGTGGTGCCCGGTCCCGGCAGGGTTTAAACCACCACAATCATCTAGTCCAACCCACCTGCTAGAGCAGGAGCACCTAGATCAGGTCACACAGGAATGTGTCCAGGTGGGTTTTGAATGTTCCCAGAGAAGGAGACTCCACAACCTCTCTGGGCAGCCTGTTCCAGTGTCTGTCACCCTCACCGTGACAAAGTTTTTCCCTTATGTTTACCTGAAACCTTTACCTGAAACAGTTTGTACCCATTGCCCCTTGTCCTATCACTGGATGTCACTGAGAAGAGCCTGGCTCCGTCCTCCTGACACTCATCTCTTTTTTTTTTTTTTATTTGATGGTTCACATTATTTTCATTTTATATCTTTAACCATCAGTAAAATGAATGGGCAGAAAACAACTGAGCAGACAAACCTACCTTAGCTGGTTATTTCCAAATATAAATAACTGTGGGACAACTGAAAATTGAGCCAAAATAGAAAAAGGGAGCTGGGGAACTGAAAAGATCAAAGTAAGCCTTGCTGTACTCCCTTTCCCTAGTGTCAGTGAAGAGGAAGTACCATAACAAAAAGGAAGCTATGGTTACATTTGATCAGACATTTATTCCAACAGTAGGCGTGGAATTGCACTTTTCATGAAAATGCCAGAGCTGAATCGAGTCCAGTGCACTGGGAGCGTTGTGCGCACTTAGCCTGACTTCTGCTGCAGCTCCTTCATTTTGTTCAGAGCACTGCCAGCCTCAAACCATTTTATGTGACTCGTTGAAGGTGTGGTTCAGCATGATTGTTTCTTGGCTCCCATTGGGGTGATTGACGATGCATTTCAGAGGCTTTCCAGGTGCAAAGTCTGCCAGCCCCATGATGCTCAGCTTGTCCACAGGATGTTTAGGAGTAGTTTGAAGTTCAGTCCAGACAACACAACTGTATTTCAGGGGTATCAGCTATCCCTGCACCTAACTTTGTGCAACATACTCTGCTTCATATTGCTTGTCTTTTTTCCTCTTCATTAGTAGCCATTCTGAAGCTTATATGAAGTCTGTGGAGGGTGATTATATTCAAAGCATGTCAAAATCCTGCCTAAATATAACAGCACAGTGCCTTTTTTCCCTCGAATGCTATTTATGATATATCCTTTCTCCCACTTAATTTGATTCAATTATTTTTACAATGAATGTTCACCCTTTAAGGCTACCATTACCTTATTAGCTTATTGGCCAGAGAAAGATGCTCTGTTTTAGTTAAGAAATGACCACATATCAGTCTGAAATGAAGGGCAAAAGGTGTTCTCCTCAGGGTGGCTAATCAGACATTTATTGACCTTATAGGTATTACTCCATAATGTGCAAGCTGCAAAACACACTCCATTTCAACACAACTAATGCAATCACAAACTTATTGTAAATTGAATTGAAAGAATTTGCTCCAAATAAAACCAAAGCTACTCTGTTCACACTTTTCCAGGCTTACAATATGCTGCAAGTATTGAAATATGTCTGGGGAAGAAATACAGCTCGCTTGAAGAATGGCACTCTCAAAGGAATAAGATGGAGAGAGAAAAAATCCCTGAGAAAAGCAGCTCTGTCTTTTCACCTATGTGCAACTAGGCAAACCCAGAGAAAAAAAGACGTTACCTTGGGAATTGATTGGCTTTGTGTTATGGCTGCCCAGGCTACACATGTAAATTGAGACTATTTTATCCAACATGCAGCTGAGCTATAGAAGTGTTCCTGTAAACAGGGTAAAAAACACACACTCAAATAACATTTTAAAAATTCACTTGTAAAACTTCAGAAAAATAGCATAAAACATTGAATTTTTCAGCACTATTACAGGGAAGAAATAAAGGGGCACAAAGAGATCAGGGTTAAAAAGTTAATATAGAACAGATGAAGACTACACAATATTTACCAGCAATAGGAACAGAATATATACAGGTACTTGCCCCATTTGAAAGTGAGCATTGGCAATTAGAGCCAAAACAAGAGCCAGCACTCCTTAGCTAATGTCTCACATTAGCCATCAAGAGGAAAGAAATAGCAAATAGTTTGACCTTCACTATCTCACACCCTTGTCCTAGCTTGCTCTGCTTAGCGCTGTTTTTGTAATTTAGACTAATATTTAATCTTGGAAATTAGTTTTTTCATGTCTCCATATGCAGTCCACTGAATATATCTGGGATAAATCCACTAAACTCTTGTTCTCCCGCAGCAGGGAGATGTTTGCTTTATGTACAGGTATTCTTTTCCCTGATAAATTAGTATATATTGAACTTCCAACCTAAAAGGGTTTTTTATATATATCTATAAACTTCTGTCATTAGGAGTTAGTGACAGGTTATCCAGCCCTATTTGGCAAAAATTCATTTCACACAAGTGTTGTGTGCAGTGCACAGACATCTACAATCAGTCTTAACGTATTTGATGTAAGTGGGTACAACCTGGTAACATATGGTTTAAGGCCCTTTTACATAACCTCCCTCTTGCTGATGCATTTTGAAAATAGCTCAAGGGGGACAATCTGGCTTAGCTAGGAAGTAAGTGCTGCAGTTTGATACAAATCCTCATGTTTACCCCGTGAGCACTGAGCGGTTTGATTTCCTGTCTGTCTAGTGTTGATTAGTGTTGCAAACGGAATACAACCATAACTTGACATTGCAGAAAAAAACCCCAACAAACTTCCAACCTAAAAGGGATATTTAACCATGCCCACTCTTTGGGAACACTGATGTTTCTTTTCAGACCCTCATTGCTCTTGTTCATTTTTACTAATGGGGCTATCAGCACTGTCCCTGGGGGCAGATTACTTTTAAAGGTATAAGAGAGCGTCCCACTGTGCAATTTGTCACCTGGCTGGTACCAAATTACAGGGAACGTGAGGAATGGGTGGATGTGATTCTTCTGTCTCTAGTACATACAGCAAGCTGATCATGTGTCTAATTATTTGAACCAGATTATTTATACCTATTCATTTATACAATGTATAAATGGGGGCCTTGAGTGACCTGGTCTAGTGGGAGGTGTCCCTGCCATGGAAGGGGGATTGGAACTAGATGATCCTTGAGGTCCTTTCCAACCCAAACCATTCTAGGACTCTAGGATTCTATAAACAACAAATTATATTCCAATAAACTTGAAGACATTTTATACCCTTTTTACTACTCTCCCTTTAATTGGACTACTGTTTTAACAATCTTCTGTTGTTTATAAAACTAGTGAACAGCATGCAGTATTTTGGAAAACCATACGAGATTTATCCTAGCTTTAAGCTGTCTCCTTGTTAGGGAGTAGAGAACCTCTTTAGATTTGTTCCTAGTGTCACCCAGCTAAGCATTTGATTATAGGACTTCTGTGTACAAACACATACCCTCATGCAGAGAAGAAAACAGAAAGGAGTGCAGGACTGCTATAAACACCAACCCGGCCAAGGTTCTTCATCCTGTCTTGGGCATCTCTCCTCTCTCTAATTTTAGGCTAGTCTTACCTTTTTGATTCAAGCTCTAAGCTTTACTTCTCAACAACTCTTTTTGAAATATCATGGGTTTTAAAAGAAAGGTGACTATACACCTTCTGCACAGTTTCTTTATAAAGCAAAGCAGCCTTAAAACTCTTGGTGCCAGAACAAGAGGAATGCTTTAATCTGAGCAGCATCCTCAACCAAGGTCTGAATGCTTATAAATCAACAGCCTGGGTATAAGCATTTAGCACCTTTCAACGTAACATGTCATTTCTATTTGCCTTTCATACTACCAGCAAAAATAACCTTTAAAAAAAAAAACACCACCTTTTAAGCCACAATGAAGATTGGGTTTTATTTCATAGCAAAGCTTTTTGAGAGTATGATGGTTTCCTGGTTTTTAGCTTTCAGGCTACAACAGTGAAAGAAATGAGTGTGTCCCCTTTAACAAATCCATAATTGCATAGAGTACTGCAGATTTCAGATACAATTTACATCCAGTCAAAGCTAAACATGAAGTCAGAAATGATTGTACAGTGCCAATACAGAGGTAATTTGGCATGCAGGTAATTTGCGGGGTTACTGCAGTTTTCTGTGTGTTTGATACAAGATTATTTCCCTTCAGTTTTGTGTGCAAGATTGGGGTTAAAATTACAGGCCTTTTCAGGATTTTAATGTGATTTTTATTGCATTATGATTTATAGTAGAATTCATTACCAAAATGTTGCACTGATTGGAATTTTCTTACAATGTAGGGATTTCCTCCTACTCACAAATCCACATGGCACTCGTATCTGCTTAGAGCTGTAATCTTAATATTTATAATGACACTAATTCTTTAAATGTGATCTTTGCCAGTTAGGTTAATTTTTTTTAATTAATTAGGAGATCCAAACTGGCATACACTTAAGACACTCTTGATCATGATAAAATTAAACTTTCCCCAGTAAGATCAGCCCTGGTGAAAGGTCTGTATTACTTATATCACATAAGCTACCTCACAGGAAATCCAGAGTATCTAGAATTTTGTCAGAAATCAATCATTGCAATGTAGCTTTCTAGCACTTACACTTTTTGGAAAGCAAACCACAATCAACTCTGCCTGACTATCTGTTCCTTCATTTCTCCAGGTTTAGTATAAAAGTGAGTATGCAAACATACCTCAAAGACTTGAAGAGCTAACAACTGCAGACAGAGAGAGCGAGAGAGGAGATTTCAGAAGAAAAGTGCCATGGATAAAGAAGTTATCACTGATAATTGCTGACTTCCAATACAAATCAGACTTGTGTGTCAAGTGCATTCGGAAACCTTTCTAGAGAGCAAATTCTAAATAGGAAAGATCCCGATGCACCGTACAGAGGTTGAAACCATCCTGCTCTGCCAGCACCAAAGGCAGCGCTGCCATGAGTCATAGTTTCCCCTTTGAGAAGGGGATGTGATTTGCTGGAATATTTAAAGAATGAGATTTTGACTTGTATCCACACTTTAAAACCCTCTTAAACCATTCAGCCCCTCTTGGGGTTAGTCTTTCCTGAAATAAAGGTGTATTCCCAACATCAAGATAATTAACTTGATCTAAAAACCTATTAGAGACAAAACAGAGGTACCTTTTACTAGACTTTTAGCAGCTACATCAATATAAAAAAACTACAATTCCTTGCTTCTGCTAGGATTTTATACAGGTTCACTATTTTGATATAATAAAGCATGTAAAAAGTTTATTGAAAAGGAAAGTTTTGTCTCTCCTGGAGGAAATGAAAAACTTTAGCTAGTTGATGTTACCAGGCCATGATGAAAAGCACTTCACATCTCTGACGGATGGTCTATCTCTCCACTAAACAAAGAAATGAAAAGAATTTGTAAATACTCTAGATGTGGGTGAATTTGTATTTCCTAACTGTTTCTTACAGCTAAAAGCTTGCTAACTCTAGCAACTGAAGAGTTCTCTAATGGTATTTTGCTACGTTAGTTAGAAGCAACATTACAATATTTTCCCCCAAGTTTTCCTTTTCTAGTTTTTCTATTTTCTAAAGAAAAATCTAATGAAATGAAAGAACTGGGGCAAAAAGGAAAAAAACAATGCAAAACAAAAAACTGGTAGGAAAAGAATAATGTATGCAGTTGGCTAACAAAATACAGAAGAACTGCAACTTGACATTTAGATGTCATTAAGTATCAAAGATAACATACAAATTACTGGCAGATGAAGTTGCTAAACCACTCTCTATTATATTCCAAAAGTCATGGTACTCTAGTGAAGTCTGCATTGTCTGGAAAAGGTGAAACATAACCCCCATTTTCAAGAAGAGAAAGAGGGAGGAGCCAGGGAACTATAGGCCAGTCAGTCTCACCTCCATGTCTGGTAAGATCATGGAGCAGATCCTTCTGGAGGCACTGCTGAAGCAGAAGAATAACTAAGAGGTGATTGGGTACAATCAACACGGCTTCACCAAGGGCAAATCATGCCTGACAGACCTGGTGGCCTTCTATGAGAAGATCACAACATTAATAGACAAGGGTAGAGCAACTGATGTNCAAGAAAGATATGGACGTGCTGGAACGTGTCCAAAGAAGGGCCATGAGAATGATCAGAGGGCTGGAGCACCTCTCCTATGAGGACAGACTAGAGAGTTGGGTTATTCAGTCTGGAGAAGAGAAGGCTCTGAGGGGACCTTATTGTGGCCTTCCAGTATCTTAAGGGGGCTACAAGAAAGCTGGGGATGGACTTTTTAGGATGTCAGGCAGTGATAGACTAGGGGGAATGGATCAAAACTACAGGTGAGTAGATTCAGATTAGACATTAGGAAGAAGTTCTTCACCATGAGGGTGATGAGACACTGGAACAGGTTGCCCAGAGAGGTGGTGGAAGCCCCACCCCTGGAAATTTTTAAGGCCAGGCTTGATGGGGCTCTGAGCAACCTGATCTAGTGGGAGGTGTCCCATGGCAGGGGGGTTGGAACTAGATGATCTTTAAGGTCCCTTCCAACTCTGACAATTCTATGATTCTATGATCTGGGCTCAAATCCAGCTTCTGTGTAATAATGGCAATATAATCAGAGGACATACTATTCAATGAACTGTGCTATCTGTTGCAAGTCAGTTCTATTTCCTGGTCCTACTTTACAGTATCCATCAACATTATTGTTAGTGCTACCTAATATCATGAGCTTTAAGCCATAAAGGATCATGGCTGAACTATCCTTTTACACCAACTCCTGATGTCAATATTCTGTTAGCAATGCTAACTTTACCTAAATTTTACCTTCCTGTGCTTTCAGGACTGTAGAATTACCACTTTTCACTAGAATTATGCTCATGGTAGTAAAAAAATATCCTTTTAAAAAAGGAATAAAATACCCAGAACTTCTTCCATAAATCTGCATTTTTATAAAAGATCCAAGTTCCAGAGAATTATTTTGCAAATTGTAGTACAATGAATGATGAAGTGTCTTATTAACACATAATATGAGAAAAGCCATTAAGCAGTTTTGAATTCTGATTCATAAGTGTCCAGAAGGAATACAGATACATTTTTACATTCTTTAGCACAAAAAAAATATTCTGAAAGGGAGAGCTACAATAGGATAAGCTACATAACAGATATAGGACCCAAAAGGACAGGAACCCAGTCTCAGGGTGTGGGAACTAAGCCCACAAATGTTCAATATCCTGCAAGGGGGGATATTTGTTCAGGAAAAAAAACAAAACAGAACCACAAAGTAATGTTTTGTTTCTGACTGCAGAAACAAATTCAATACTCTGCATGGTCTAACCATTGGTTGTCTGTCCTTCCAGAGCTCTGCTGACTGGACACCAGTCAGCTCAGTTCAGCAGATAATATCCAGCTGCCCTCATCACATTATTGGATTTTCCCCATACTCCCCTCTCCCATTTCACTAAACAACCAACCCGCCCACATTTACTCTATTCCCATTGGCCTCAGTTTGGCTGATTTTACAACAT
This sequence comes from Brachypteracias leptosomus, assembly GCA_013401335.1. NCBI lineage: Eukaryota > Metazoa > Chordata > Aves > Coraciiformes > Brachypteraciidae > Brachypteracias > Brachypteracias leptosomus. Next base: position 45,601 of record VYZX01015851.1, on the reverse strand, counting down.
TGGTTTGTAATTTCAGCTTATCACAGAACCATTAAGGTTGGAAAAGACCTCTAGGATCATCAGGTCCAGTCTTCATCCCAATATCTCCCTGACCACTAGACCATGTCCTTAAGTGCTACGTCTACTCAGCTTTTGAATGCCTCCAGGGATGGTGACTTCTGTGGGCAGCCTGTTCCAATGCAGAAGCCAACATCCCTTTGGATATTCTTTACCCAAAGGTAGCTCCAAGCCTTCCTCTTTCAGTTTCTGTAAAGTCCAGTACTTTCACCCATTGTTGTTATCTTTATCTTTACACAAAGATTGTATTAGATAATATATTTTTTTCTAAAAACATACTGTATAGGAGATCTACTCTTACTAGACATCATTGATAGGCTGCCAAACTATAAGCTAAAGAACATGGTTCCCCAAGAATTATAAGAACTAGTTAATTAAGAGATAACAAGTGATCATGCTGGAGAGAAGGGACAAGTAAAAGTCCTTACAGTATTTTTTAAAAGCATTAATTGTATTGGTACAAAAAAAAAATATACTAATGAATTCACTGCCAGCACTGGTTAGAAGATAATGTCAATACAGAGGAAAATTGGAATATCACAAAAGAAGAACTGAAATTCCTCTGGGACCTAAGCGGTGATAAAAGGACAGAGTAAAAAGTCATGCATGCAGGAGGAAAAAAGAATTTCTGCTACATGCTAGAAACACATTATCTATAGATAATTGGGTGACAATGAAAGACTATAATGTTACAGCCATAATGAAGGCAGAAGCTATCAGGAACATTTCAGCACAAGCGTTACCAGTAGGAACACAGAAGTTATATAGTAAAAGCACCCAGAAATTCTTGTTCATTACAGGCAGTTCTGGATACTGATGTTTGAGAACAACTAGTTCAGCCTGAAGCAATTCAGGGAGGATCATTAAAAGCAGGAGATGGCTAGAAAGAAGAGCTTATTAGAGTCTGACTTAGAGTTAGGCTTAGGTAAAACAAAGGCTAGGAAGACATATGATGGCTTTTCCTTCAGATAACTCTGGGACATAAATGCCAATGTGGGAAGAGAGCTATTTAAGCTAAAGGACATAAATAAGCCATGGAAGATGGAGTTATAAACAGGCTGTGACTAAATACAGGCTGAAAGTGAGAAGCTTTCTAGAGATGTTGGGCAAAGGTTGGACTTCATGATCCTAGAGGTCTTTTCCAACCTAAGTGATTCTGTGATTCTATTAGAAGAGTAAGACTCTAGAGTAGCCTTCTTTTACTACTAACATAGCAGCAGAAGCAAAAACCATATTTTGTTACAAGATGAGGCTGGAAAACATTCTGGACCACAGCTGTCTGCAGTGGGAGATTCCGCTGAAACTGTGTATGTGTTAGTATAAATCCAATGTGAGGAAAACCTTATCTCCACCAGAATGCAACACAACTATGAAGTTGTGGACATGCACTACAAATTCATCCTTGCCAATGAAAGACAACTGCTTCCAACAGCTGTTAAGAGGGTTGAAGGGATGGCCCAAACCAGGCAAGCAGCCTCTGCAGGTGCTCCCTGAGTCATGGCAGGCAAAAGCTGCCAGGGCACTTAAAACTCCCTCATTGACATACACTGGCTGATTTTGCCTGAAGCAATTAGGGAATGCTCATGAAAAATACTTTGCTGGCAGATCCAGTTGACTCGCAGCAAGACGTGGTAATTCCTTCCACCAACATAGCTGGGATAGAAATAGGACATTGTTCTGCATCTTGTTATACTGTGTCACAAAACTGTACAACTGCTTATTTTGGAGCAAATTATATTGGTATAAGCATACCTATGCTCATATAGTTCATTCCCCAAAGGTTTATTCTACCAGGATTTACAGTGATATAAATATTTCAGTAAAATACAGTGTTCCTAATCTGAATAGACTGGTATAAAACATATGCACAGATGAAGCCTAGAAGAAGCAGGCACTACCTATCTACAGTTTGTTGTTCTGATAAGACAAAGGCAATGGTAATCACATTACACTGAAGTCCTGACACAATTAGCAAGCAAGCTGAAATGAAAAAAATTCACTTTAGTGCCCCTGAAAGCTTTACTGCAGTTAGCAAGTGTTCATTTTCATAATAATATAATTGCAGGAATGGGAAATTGCAGGTAATTGCTGTTGTTGTGACCTTGATCTTTTAGTAATGAAATTAATGTAATTGCCACCATTTTGATTCCTACCCATTCATGGGAGGCTTGAAAGTTTTGAGAGAGTTGTCAGGGCAAAGGTGTTACTTTTTTTTCTTTTTATTTTCCTTTAAGGTAGCCTATGGAAAGCATCTCTTATTTCACTGAAATTCTGTTCTGAAGGGAGTTTTTCCCTTCAGTTTTCTGTATTCTAACTTTCCACATGGCTTGGAAATCTTTACACAATACACAGTTTAAACACTGTTGACAATCTTGACAACTTTAATGAAGAATTTTTTTAAAATCAAATAATTTTGTTTAATGCCAAGTATCTTCTAACTTCTACAGCAGCTTTTGAGATTTAAGGAATTTCTCAGGCATTGTTTTCCTGAACAAGCTAAATATGTCCCAAAGGAGGGTGTGTATGTGTGTATATAAATTTACCTTTTCAAAGAGAGTAGAAGGTTCAGTGTCATTAAAACATGAGAATGGCCATATCCACAGTTGACTACAATCCAGTAAGGTAGAGATCTCCAAAAAAAGACATCAGTAAATGCCTGTGGAGAAGCTTAAAATCAGGATGTACCAATGCTGCCCCAGAGCACACTGACTGGCTTCAACAATTTCCACCTAGGACTTCTTCACCTACCTATTTTTATGTTTAGCAGTTCCTACAGGACTTGTCTTCCATGAAACTGTTAGTTCAGTTCTTGAACCTAAGTAAAAATTAATCTACAATATTCTTGCCTCAAACTGAAGGAGCTCATGCCCCAAATATACACTTTTTCACTCCAAGACTTGAAAGTACCATTCCGTGTGCCCTAATTCTTGTATCAGAAAAGCCAGTGAGCAGGTCTTTCCAATTCACCTTCAGGATCCTATGAGATCCCTTCCCCAAATGTCATCTTTTCCATACGACATAAGCTTAAGTAGAAACAAAACTTGAGATTCCAAGGTTTCTGGCTGTGCTCATTCATAGTGATAACACACCCACACCTGGACTCAACCATTTGATATTTGCTTTCATTTTAGGCTTCTGTTTGTTTTATGCCCTGTTTCTTCATGTTAAGATTTCTTTCTTCCTGACATTCTCATCCATTTGCCATCACAACAGCAAAAAATAACACTGAGACTCTGATCTACTAGAACACTGATTCTTACAGACCAATCTCTTGGTCTTGGCTCCCCAGATCATACAATTATAACCCCCCCATCTGAAAGAATATTGGTATATGTTTCATACTGCATATGTATTCGTCTACCATAAACACAGATTCCTCCTCTTTAAAAGTATTTTTTGGCATTATTCTCAAGCAAATCACTTTTGTTCATTTTTCTGTTGTTGTTCTGTTTTTGGTGAGCCCTCTTTATAATCAAGATCTGCTCAGAGATAGTTAGAACTCCTATAATGAAATACAGAAGTTAATCAAGGAACAAATGACAAAAGCATATTGAATGTGCAAACAAACCTTACTTGGCTACTAGCCCAAAACTTGTCCTCTGAAACATCAGTAAAGGCAACAGGAGTTCCTACACAGCACAGAAGTATGGCTCCCATTCTATCCATCGTCCACAGAACAGGTATCAGTAGGGATGCAGGAACCCAGGCCAGCCAAAGCTGCCCCAGTATTAAAAAATCACTGGATAGTAAAAGGCTAATAACTTGTTCCTTGGCAAGCAAGAAAACCTTTCACCATATCCAGCCAACTTCTTTGTAGCTGGAATATTTCTTTGAGCTACTGTAAATTAGCAGAGTAGGTTAACAACTCAGTTAAACTGCCTGGTAAAAGCTACTTAAAGCTAGTTACTTGCCCCTCCCCTCTGCGAACAGATATTCCTACCAAAAAAGAGCCCAGGGACATAATTTATCATTATCCTTCCCTTTATGTGTTTATACTGTAAGCATTTTCTTATATATTGAGGCATTTATAGGAGTATATTAGCGTGTATATATGGTTATCCTGTGAGTATACTTAAGTAAATGTGTTTGCTCATCTGTATGTGTATATTCAGTCTGAGTTTGTAATCTAAACCAAGCCTCCTCTGCAAGAGCTTCCTCACTGCATAGGGAAAGGGCACAGAGAGAACACATATAATAACCCTAATGCTAATTATCTTGTACTTTTAAGTTTCAAGTGGAAATTGTCTTGTAAACAGATGGAAAGCTCTGAAAATATCTTGAGGGGACACCTCCAGCCCAGAGGAAGCATTTTAAAAAACCCACATAGAAGAGTAAGGCTTTTGTAGATTTCCATCAAGTAAACAGTAAAAAATGAAGTGATTAAATATCATTGTGATGGCAGCCACATCCTCTTCTTCTATTCTTCCTTTCTACCTTGACTCTGCTGAAAATATCTAGATCTTCCTCAGTCAAATATCATAGTCTCCAAGTACTTTCTCTGCCCTTCTCCCCCTCCTATTATGTTCGAACTTCTTGACACACAATCTTTCTCAGCTTCCTCTTCTTCCCATGTTCACCCATTACTCCCCCTCACTTCATTCCCCTCACTTTTAGCAAGACTACCATCTTTGTGTTATTTCCACACTTTCTCCTTTACTGCCTTGTATGGCATCAAATTCTGCCTTCCTCACGTGCATCAATCAGTCTTCTTCTGAACTCTCACAAAGATCAAAACCAGTCCTTCCAGTTCTGCAGAGTGTTACTCTTCTGATACAACAGAAAAGGCATAAGGGTTGACCAAGGTCTCCTGTGCGTATTTTGGTTTTTTTAAGGACATGCCGCAAAGCTGAGGTTGGATAGCACATAATAGTCTAGCTTTCCAAAGTCTTCACTTGATTTCTGTTCAGTCTGAGCTCCCTCTGAAGAAATTATGCTTCTGTTGGTACTTCTGGAAAACTTCCAAAACTCACTCTGAATCCAGTCAGTTTTAAATGGCAGCAGAACCTGGTCCCAATGAGTGCAAGCAAGTTTTAATTCATCTTGGATTTGGCACCATAGAATCATATCATTAACTGAGGGATGAGATATGACCTAAACCTTGGGATGAGTGAAGAGCACAGAAAAATTCTTCAGCATTAATAGACCTTGGAGATACAGCTGGATTTCTCACATATGCACAATGGCAGCTAATGCTCTTAAATCATGAGGGTTTACAACACCCTACTGAACAAGCAGGTAAATCTACTGATCAGAATTGATTTGCTGCTGCCTTGTCACAGAAGAAACAGCTCAAACTCTTTTGCTGCTGAAAACAGCCAGAGAAATAACTGCACTGATTTTCGATTACTTCTAAGCTAACTGATGACAATGAGCAATATGAATATTTTGGTTTCAATGTGTTTTAATCCCTGATGCACTTTGTTTAGTTACAGAATCACAGAATTGCTATGGTTGGAAAGTACCTTTAAGATCATTGAGTCCAACCATTATAACACACTTCAGATAGGAATGCATTAAAGCAAGAGAACTATAGATGTGGGCTCCAACCCCCTATAGCATACTAGCCATGGGGAATTTATTTTTCTTTTTTGTGCATTTGCTGCCTCAAAACAAGCATTTTTATACTCATTAAGGACACATCTTAATGAAAATAATCTTCCTCGTTACTCTTAAGCTTCAATTGTTGGGGTTTTTTCTGATACAAACCTTGCCCCATCTGAATGCACGTGCCCAACAGCACGTTCTCAGGTGATGGGAGAAGAATATGTCAGATGCTCCCCTGATGGCTCTAGGAGCCCTGCACATGCTCTTTGCCTGAGGCAGTATTCTTGATCAGCAGAAAAATACAAAGAAATGGGTTTCAGGAGTTGCAGAGCAGGGAGGAGGAGGACATAGTGCGGACATAGCTCTGTGTTTAAATATGCAAAACAAATCAGAAAGAACTATCATCATTACACACTGAAAAGCCAGGCACGAATGCAAAAATTCCTAACAACTTCCAGATTAGTTTGCTGTTAGAGACCAGCGTCTGCAAGGACTCTTGGCCCTCTGTGTACTGCCAACCTTCTGCCTGACATTGGACAAACTATTTGTGCATATTTTTAAGCATTAATCCAAACTAGTATTTTAAAATGCCTCCACTGAACGTTACCTCCTTTTGTAGCAACGTTACAACAGTGCCATTTCTGAGGCTCCGAAACACTGCCACCTTCAAAGCATTTGTGTAACCAGAGGACCCAATATTCCCCTCTGCCTCCTCTCAAATGCAGTTTCAATGTCTATCTTCAGAGTTAATTGCTGAGATACCCAAAAAAGCCTGACCTGTCAATCTAGGTGCCGTGCAAAATCATGACAAAGCACCAAACCCTCCCCAGAGAGCATGTAATATAAGATGAAATACAAGACAGAAGTAAAACAAACAAAAAAGGTGATAGAAAAACTGTCCAGATAAGGGTGTCATCACTATCTGTGTCATAAGCAGTTCATCATTAACTACCTGATTAGTATAAAATTTAAATCAGAAACAACTGCTGACTACCCATCTTCAGTGCAGCTGTACGTATGAGCTGCTGCTTCTTTTCAGGGTTGTATCTGCTCCTCACCTTCCTGCATTTTATATGTTGAAAATCAGAATCCTGTGAGCACTTCAATAAAATACATATTATATTAATTCTATTATCATGCAGTTTCATTATGCAACCAAACACTTGCACGGTTTGGCAAATGAAGTAGACCCCTGTGTTGCTGAGGCTCTGATTGAAAAACTAAAAAGCTTTTGCTGATGGAATAATCTACTCTTTATTTCCTTCTTTGTTCATAATATGTCAGAAATGTGGCAAGCTTACATTTTCTGATGTTCTAAGAATGTTCACCTTGACACTAGGACAAACTCCTGGGTTCTTATATATTCAGAGCCATGTCACTAATCCACATGCACAAAGAGAATAAAGTCCAAAAACATAAGAAAAGGAAAAAAGTGACAGAGGGGGGAGAAAGGAAAGAGAGAAGGAGGGGGATTTATTTAATTTCAATTCATTCAGTAATTCTTCATCTATATGCTTGGCTTTCACTTACCACAAGGCAAGGATGTGCAGAAACATTGCTTAAGAATTTTACATGCCATTTATATTAATCAGAATAAAAGTTCAGCTGAATACTAACAATATTTTTCTTTGGGAAGAAAAATACTTAATAAAACTCTATTACAAGCACATGAAAGTAAACAAACCCATTTTTAAACAAAATGATGCTGAAAAGTCCAAAAATAAAATGGACTGTCATAAAACAGAGGATTTGCCTACCACAAAACTCTCACTTTTGGTTTGATTATGCTACTTAAATGACAACTATCTGCATTTTAATCCCTGCACGAAAGTCTGCTGATAGATTTAATAATTATAATCAAAACTCATGAAAGTCCATACTAATGATAAGATAAAGAACTTACTCCCACCACCCACAGTGAGAAGCTAATCTTCCTCACTGTCCTAATCTACTGACATACAGGGTTTGATCTGAAATAAGCTCTTAATAATGAATAATCTGACTATGAATATGATTCTGCTGAGCAGAAAATGGAAGATTAAAGAAGGAGCTCTGAGGAATTAGCTCTCTCATTTTTTCCAATTTTAAGACTGCTTCTCCAGTACCCTCCTTCTCCCTCCCCAAAAACACAAATAAAAAAAACAGCCAACCAAAAAAACTCATTTTTTTGATAGCTGCTGCCACCTTAAGGACAAGCTGCCAGAGCTGAGGTCCCTGCCTTGCCACAGCTTGTGCAGGTGTGTGCTGGTTTTGGTTGGAGTAAATTTTCTTTATAGTAGCTACTATGGGTCTATGTTTTGTTATCAACACTGAAAACTGTTGATAACACAAGGATGTTTGTTACTGCTGAGCAAGAGTATGCAGAGTCAAGGACTTTTTCTTCTCCTCACCCCACCAGCAAGTGGGCTGGGGGTTTACAGAAAGCTGGGAGAGGACACAGCTGAGACAGCTGACCAAACTGACCAAAGAGATATTTCAGACCATATGATGTCATGCTGAGCAATAAAACTAGGAGGAAGGTTGTTGGGGGAAGTCCCTGATTAGGGACTGGCTGGGCATTGTTTTCATTTGCATCACTTTTCTTTCTTGGGTTTTATTTGTCTCTTCCTTTGTTATTTTCCTTTCCATTACAATTTATTATTAATAATTGAAATGAAATACTACTACTAAACTGTTCTTATCTCAACCCCCGAGTTTTCTCACTTTTACCCTTCCCATTCTCTTCCCTCCATCCCTCTGAGGTGGGAGTGATGGAGCAGCTGTGTGGTGCTTAGTTGCGGGCTGAGCCTAAACCACAACAAAGTACTACTTGGTGTATGTTTGGGGCAGGGGGCAGAAGCTGCAAGCTGCTATTTACTGCAGGGCACCAACTCCTCAGTGGAAAGGTGGCAGGAAAACCAAGTCCCTTCCTTTAACACACAGTCCAGGAGTCTGAATTTGGCACTTGTTGGAAGTCAGCTTTCTAGCTGTTCAGCTTAAAGTCGATTTTTGTACATGTGTACTTCACGAGACACAGAAATTGCAATTAATGTTTATTTACTCACGCTTGAAATCTGCAACCAGAACAGAGGTGTTACTTTGGCCTGGCAGAAGATTCACCATTGCAGCTGACTTCCTTAGCCACATAAGGCAGATTTAAATAAAGAACCAAGGAGCACTGAATTTCAAAAGTATTAAGCGCCTTCATTTTTGGATGCCAAACATTCAACACCCTTGTGAGTATATGTACCCTTTTTCAAAAAACAAATTACGGAAGATCAGGGCCCTTTATACCCTCTCCTTAACTGACTATACAAATATTTATGATAGGTGATCTTATTGAGGTCATTTGACCTGTGACTGAGCCACTTCACTGTGCACCAATGATATCTAAAGGACATATAACACTGCAATACATATAATGAAATGTCAATCATCAAGGACTCTACCATTTTTTTTTTTCTTTTTGTGAAACAACAGGTCCAGAAAAGCAAACAAGCACACCTCTGGAACATTAAACAATTCAACAAGGCCTAGAATTATAAAGACATTATGTGCAAGCATATTTAGTTCAACAACAAAACCACTACAAAATTTCTATGCATGTATTAAATTGAATGTCCAAGAGAAAAAAATAAGAACAAGCAGCATTTTGGAAGTGAGTGTGCTATACAAGACAGTCCTGATCAAATCCTACAAGTACTTTCCCAATGGGAAGAGTGTATTCACCTACAGTTTCATTTACTCCAGAAATCATTCTCAGAAAAAAGAAGGAATAGTTTTCTAAATTTCTGGTTGAACTCTCTAGGAAGAGTCGGTGCTTCCACCAAAGCCAGGAAGCACAAAATGGAGGCAAGACTGGATAACGAGAAGTGGAAGAAAAAGCAACTTTTACTCACCATTTCCTGCAGACACCCCAGCACAAGCTGGTTGGTGTTTGAAGTGTGGTTATGACTCCTGGTGTCCCAGACTAGGGACACCCACCAGGTGCCCAGGTGGAACAACAACTGGGGCTGGATCAGGTCATTTTCCTTCACCGTATTTCCCAACTCATCAGAAATAAATTAGCTTCCTCATCCCTTTGCTGTACCACTGTGCAGGGCCCTCAGCCTCCAGGACAACTGGAAATCCCACATGGACATGGGCCACAGGAAGAAAGGTGGAAAGGTTAAGGGAGGAGAGCAGCAGAGGAACAAAAACGCACCCTGGCATGCCACAGTGGGACTGACCAGGCAGCTGCAGGGTCAGGAGAGGCCAGGTTGTTATGTCAACTTCAGGCCTTTAATTTCTGATTCCATGCTCTCCTTACTCATCAGCCACAATCCTCATAAGTTCCCAGAGCTCAGTCAAAAGCTGCTTTTCATTTGACATGAGGACTTCTTACCAGTCTGTAGTTGTGCCTCATGGTAGCCACATGAGAGATAGATCAGAATTTTCCAACTCCAGCTGTACATGGCCATACAACATGCCTCCAAGAGGCTAGGTAGACACTGGGAGGGTCTGCTCCCAGCTCAGGCATCAGTTTGCCTCTTCAGTCCTCTGTGCAGCTGCATTAGCCTTGCGTAGAAATCATAGCCCATGCTTGGTCCTCAGAGTGCCCAGACTGCTGGCAGAGTGTGTGGGGCTCCTGGACCCTCAGGTTACTTCCAGTCATTAACCTGAGGTTACTTCACTGTGAGCAGAGATGGTGATGAGTGAGGTATGACCCAGCAAGCCCCAGGGACAACTTACTCTCACAGAGAACATGGTAAAACTTCTCCAGGATGGCTACTAGCAGAGGATAGAGCTCCCAGAACACCCAACAACAGCTGCTCAAAAAGCAAATCACCACCACATATTGACCCAACTCCCACTCTCAGAGCCCTGAGTACTATTTACCTTAATGGTTCTGAGTAGCCTCACCTGGGACCTGCCCCCACCCACCATTCCGTTGCCCTCTGGAGACAGCTGGTAGGAGGTTGGGACTATGCCACCCTGAAGTGATGTCAACCTCTACAGCCCCTGGGGTAAGCCCTGGGTGTCCTGCAGTTTCAAGTTAAAAAGTAGGTAGTGGTTCAGTGGATCATTCACAGTCCTAACACAATCCACCTGCAGCCTCTTTGCAAATATTTTAGCAGAGCTTTATTTACAGTTTGCCTGGATTGGGGGAACATTCTTGAAATATTTCATGAGATTATTGAAGGTGCAATTTTTAAAGAAATCATGCATCCTGCTTAAGCTCCTTTCCTAGGATCTCTTATAAGAGGGGTGGCTCTTCAGTACCTACAATAATTTGTCAATCTCCATGTGCTTCAATGTGACAGTAGATAATTTTCTAAAATGCTTTATCCCAACTATGGAGAAGCTATTCCAAGCAGAGGTGTAGCATGATTTTGTTCAGGTCTTCAGTGTTTTCTTGGTTTTACAAAATTCTGGGTACATTTTTACACATGAGAGTTTAGTTTTACAGAAAAGTGGTTTTTACCCAGTGTGAAATTCTGTCATTGCTGCCTGACAACAAAAGCGTAATGCAAACACAGACCACTTGAATATACTTTTAGTGTGGGAAGATAAATGATGATTAGGATGTATTTTTCCATCTCCTTGAACATGAGGCTTAATCCTTGGTGCTTTCCAGGTACTCTTCAACCCCTGAAAAATCTCCTTTCCCTAAGAATAGAGCAAAGGAGGCAGGAGTATCTGTCATCTATGGAGTGTGCAATGCTGAGACACAACTAATTAAACCCAATTGTGGCCCCATATCAAACCATGATGGTTTTCTGATAGCTTCACCTCCTGATGTGGTGGATAAAGACAAATGGCTTTCTCCCAGGCATTTTGGGGGTCTATGCTAGGTCTGAGATAAGGCAGCAGCCCACATTGCCTGCATTGGGAGGGGAAGAGGTGAGCAGAGGACAGGCTACCTTCTGCTCCAGCCATGTGCCAGTGTCCCTGTGATCCAGGAGGGAGAAAATGGTAGAATCTAGAGAGAGGTCCATAGAAATGCATATATTCAGAGCTGCAGTTTCAGATGTATCAGGTTATGATGCCCAGCTTTTCTTTCCAATGTTAAGAGGTAACACATTAGAAACTCTTGATATAATGTTCCACCCAAAACAAGGCCTCTAGAAATACATTCATAATGACTGTTTGGGGCTTGTCCTTCACTGAGGGACTACTTGTTTCCCTGTTTGCAGCAACCTGAAAATGAGGCAAGGCTGAAAGTGTAGCCCAAAGCTTTCAGATAAGCTTTCTTAATAGTTCTTTAATTTTCTGAATGCATTTTACTAAATCAACCCCTATTTGTTGATAAATTGAATTAATTAAAACCTGTGATAATCAATGGAATAAGTATTGTTATAGGTATAAAATGAAATACAAAGGCTGAAAAATTGCTACAGGTGACAGCAAGAGCTGGGCATAGATCTCAGCAGTACTAGTACCCCTTCTTCTCCATCACACTAACACTTCTCTGAGAGTATTTTTCAAGGTATGTAACTCACCAGCTAATATATTTTTCTCTGAGCCCTCCTTCAAACTCCCCTCCCCAAAATCCTTCCATCTTCTCAAGTAACAGGTGTGTCACAGCATATATTGAGCAGTTGGGGGAAAGGAAGCAAGCTTTATTTTCAAATCATGAGCTTGAAGGGAAGAATTAATTCAGGGGTTGAATGTCAAACAAGAAAATGGGTCAGGAGGAAAGTGCGAAGAGACAAGCAGTGTCAAACAGCAGGTGGGCAAGAAACAGAAGGGTAACATCAGTCAATCAAGGAGCTGCATGGGGCATGGAAAGAGCAGCATCAGTCACTCTGCATCTGCCTGGGATAATGCAAGGAAAGGATTGCCATCAAGTCAGTGGGTGAACAGGGGAACTGAAAGGCAGAAAGTGCCAAGTCTTTTGATGCCAACTGCTCCTGCTGGGATTCTGCACATGTCTTAAACCATTCCACAGGTGAATCAGTCACTTCTGCATGCCACTTGCCATTGGCTTTTTACTTAATCCAACTCTGGGGATGGGAGAGGGAGAAGAAAAGTATTACCTGTTCTTCTTAATTTTGAGTTGATGTAGTCTTGTAGCAGTGAAAAAGCCCAGTACAGCTGACAGGGGGTGTGAATTGCAAAGCACAGCTTGCCAAGGCACTCTGTGGTCTTGCAGTCACAGTATGGATTGGGGATTACCTCAGCCAAAGGAAAGGAATATGAGACTTGGTTACATCCCTGCTAAGTGGGGAAGGGAAGTTAGGAGGCTGACTATACCTTTTTAAGTACAGCTAAGAATTGAGAATTAATGATGGTAATTATAGCAATTATGTCATTCTGAGTAATTAGCAGAAAAAGAACTAGGAATACTAGAATATCTATAACTGATTTCTAACTAATTTAGCCTGACTTGCAGACTTCCTAACCATGGTGAATACAGTTATGCAAGTGGACGTATGCAAACACATCAGAAGCATGATTAAAGTGTGATGAGAAAACTACTGAGCTGGTTAGAAGAAGTTTTGTGAGGTAGTGGAATATTTATTGACTGAAAGAGGGGACCAGATTCCCGGTGTCCATGCAGCATAGATGATACCAGCTTCAGGGAATACTGCAGGAAAACTCAGCTTTGCACCATTTTCATGAGCCAAGTTTAAGTTTTGCTAGCTGGTAGGGTGGACATGTCCCACCATGTCATGTCGTCTTGCCTACTGCTACTGTAGAGCAACTGTAAGGCTCCCATTTGCAAGGGGAGATAACATTTGCCCTAATACGGTGAGAAATATGCTGCACCAGACTGCAGACTACAAACTCCTAGCACTGTAGGTGTGCAGAGCAGGGAAAGGCTTTAGGCCACATGTCACCTAGATACCTATTGTGTGTATATATAAAAATAGGCACAGAAATGCATTCTTTCAATTGATTTCTAGAAACGACTGAATCTCAAAAGACTCATTCTGCTTGAATGAGTAGTCAAAATTATAATCTGTAGTGCTTTAGAAAAATGAAAACATCATCAGGTACACTTTGAAGCACTGCACTCTATAATTAATATTTTTTCCATGTAAGAAACCTTTCTAGACGTAGGCAAGAAAATAAGTAACCTTGCAGAATACTTGTTAGAACTGTAACTATATATTTGGTTCCTAGTATTACCTGCTCATGGCACAACCTAGATACTGTGATACCTCGAAGCTAATAAAGTGCTTCAAAAGATGTAATTTTTGGAGCAACACTGTCTTCTTGAGACAAAAGAAATGATGAAGAAAAATCAGAGCTGTTGGCATTTTATCTGTCTGATGTTTTTCCTTTAGTTAGCATTAAAAATGTTACCAAATCATGGGAAAGGGGTTTAAATTTAGTTCAGACTGGTAGCAGGTGTAATATTCAGGCAGAGGAAAGGATGATACCACTGGGGAGGTGTTCAGCATAAAGGGACACAGGGGTTGGACTTGAAGTTATTTGGCAGACAAAACATTGTCAGGAAAGAGAAAAGAGCTCTGACCATGCATTGTAGAGTGAGGTTTGCAGAGAAGGAGAAGGCATTGTAGGAGAGAACAGGCTGGACAGTGATCAGATGGTGTGACATCTAAGGTATCACTTGAGCAATTCTATGTGTAGTGCCAAGCAGTTTTTCTCATAGATGCTCACATGATGAAGCTCCTGCCTCATCGTTCCTCTATCATAAGCTGAGGCTGTTTGAAAAATGCCAGATCAGGTCAGACCAGACTGGGTATACAGTTCTCAAGTTACAAAGAGCAAATATGACTGTCTGCAGATGGGGGCTGCACTAACTTCATCCACTGTTATCTACACTGGGGACACTCCTGCCCTGGGTGGGGCCTCATAGGTGATCAAGTAGCTTTCTTGCAGTCATGGAGCTCATGTGCTTTTCAGAATATCAGCACCTGCTTCAGCAATGCCAGCTTTTAGCCATTGTTGAGGTATTAACCACATCCCTCTTCCAAACCAGATTGAGGCTTGGAACTGAAAATATTTCATTCAGATCAAACATCTTGATCATGATTGAATTGTGAGGATAGGTTTTACTCCAGGCAGCCTGAGGTACTCCACCTTCTTGGCTCCGTGTTGCCTTTACAGCCGAGCCCACAGCCAGCTTTGAAATCCTTCACTGATTATCAAGTGGTATAGTTGCACTGTTTTCAATTAAATGTATTCATTTACAGCAGTGCTTCTGCTGGGAGTGCTGTAAGCACTCTGATCCAATTATTTCTTCATCGTGGGATCAAATGCAACCCCAGACAGAGCAAGAACACTAAAATCCCCAAATGTCTGGTTCCTCAGTGAAGCATGGCTGAGGGACCTGGATCTCTTTAGCTTGGAAGAAAGGAGATTGAGGGGTGACCTTATTAATGTTTATAAATATGTAAAGGGAGAGTGTCAGGAGGATGGAGCCAGGCTCTTCTCAGTGGCATCCAATGACAGTACAAGGGGCAACGGGTATAAGCTGGAACATAGGAGGTTCCACATAAATATGAGAAGAAACTTCTTCACAGGGAGGGTGACAGACACTGGAACAGGCTGCCCAGGGAGGTTATGGGGTCTCCTTCTCTGGAGATGTTTAAAGCCCACCTGGACGTATTCCTGTGCAACTTGGTCTAGGTGATCCTGCTCCAGCGGGGGGGATTGGATTAGATGATCTTTCAAGGTCCCTTCCAATCCCTGACATTCTGCGATTGTGATTCTATAATATGAATTCTAGGGTATCTGCAAGTCAAGAAAGAATTGCATGTTTATAGCAAGTTTCAGAAACAGGAGTGGGTCCCCTAGGTGTTTGCTATCCAAAATTACCTAAACATTGGGAATATTTTGAATTTGGGGGTGACAGCTGTAGGTGCCAGGAACTTGGCTGAAGCAATAGTACTTAGCACTGTCTTTAGACTTCTGGAAAACAGAGTCAAACCTCTGGTTTGATTGTGTCCATTTTGCACTTTCCTCATAATTCAGAGGACTAGAAACCCTCATCTTTCAACAAAGAAAAGAAAGTGGGAATGCTGAGTGATCAGAGCTTTGCAAACTGCCTTGACTCTGGCTATAACTACCTCTCACCACAAGCAAGAGCCAGCTGTGACGGTGACTTACAAAGCTATTGCACATTATCAGTTCCCTAGGCAAGTCATCTACTCATCTGGAAAATCACTGCTTTGTTGGTGCACTGGGTAGACTTGTGGGTTCACTCACTCTCTCACTGGTGTCATTGCTCTCACAGGTGTCATCATTGCTCCCTATTTGCAGACTTGTTTGTGTCAGATGCTAAGTATTGAATGCAGCTGGAACCACCTAAAATAACCATGATACCAGGCATTAACACTATTCCTCTGTTGCAGTATCATTTTCATTTCTGGAAAACAAAAAAGAAATGTTAGTCAGGCTTTCATATGTTTCTCTGAAGCCATGTATATGGAAGAAGATCCAGTGAATGGGCTTTAACTACAATACAGATGCAACAGAACTTACGAATGTGAACTGTTAAAAAATTACTCACAGATTATCAACAGTTCACCTAGAAATTCTTGATGTCTGAAGATGAAACAACCCATTATGCATTATACATCTTTCACACACTTTGTAATGCATGAGTTAAGATTTTAAGTAACATTTTAATTCAAATGTTACTCCTTTGGCATAGCTAAATCATGATGAGAAGAGGGTGTTTTTCTGTTTTCCTTCCTGTTCTTATCACCTCTGGTAGAAAATCTGTTTGATCATTGTTGTATCTTGAGTCTGCATGAATCTCACTGACTTTTCTTAACCTTTATAAATGACAGATATGAATGACCATAAAAGTGCTTTTGGTGGAAAACGACTTCAGATGGGCAGATGATGTAATATAGTTGAACTTCATTAGCTTCAATGAAATTGTGCGGATTTAAAGGCATTCCACCCAGCAGTGTGTGTTGATAGGTTTATCCCATGTTATCAAGCAGAGCTATTGCTGAAATAGTTAACTAGGAATCATAGAAACTTAAGATGAGAAAAACTAAAATCCTGTCAAAATACTGAGAAACACTGGTTTGGTATATGCAGGTAGTCACATAAGCTGGATTTTTTTTTTCCCTGAAAGCAGCAGTATGACAATTATAACTGCAAATACTTGCAAGAACATTTGCACCAAAATAGCACAGTCAAATTTCTTCAGTTGTTTCTTATCACCAAACCACTGTAAATATTTTTCAGGAATTTGCAGGCAAAAATTTATTTGAAAGCAATAGATGTGATTTTTTTATTATTATTTTTTGTTATGCCATCAGTATCAGAGAATAACTTCTCTTGTGAAAGGCAGCTTCTCAGGCTTGTGAGACAATTAAATGTTTTTTCATTTCCCCAAGGTGTTCAAACCTTGGGGGTTCTTATCTCTGAGTCCAAAATATAGAGATTCTTTTTAAAACTTATGATTTTAAGACTAATGCCAAGAATTTGCAGAGGAAGATGTGATTTTTACGTACTTAAGCTGACAAGGCAAATGAGATCAGTAGGTCATAAGATACAATAGCAGAACATAACTAGTGGTCATATGTGTCTTTCCTGTGCAGATCATGATTGCTCCTGTCCGAGACTATTTAAATTAGAGACCAAGCTGCAGAAATTGATTTGTTCAACTGTTTCTTGGTTATGGTATTTTCTCAGAAAGGTGTCAAACCACTCTGGTCACTGCTATTTTGTCACCTAAAGGCTAGTCAGTACCTTCAATGTGATTAGTTTCTAAAGGTTCAGTATTCTGAACACATATCACAGTACACATTCAGTATAATTCTAGCCATCTAAATTTCCACAGTGCAAAACAGAATTTTTATTGTCAGTACCTTGAGCTGGGAATAGGTAAAGGCTTGGAGCTGAGTTGACTTTGTCATTCAAGGATGAATGTGGCAGCACAAGTTTAAAGGCACTCTGAATTTCAGGCTAACAGCTGACACTTTTCTTACAATTAGTTTTAAAATCCATCATTTAATTATTAGCTTGAAGGACACTGCAAGTGAACATAGGTACCCCATTTACATGTTTAATTGCATTAGTCTCCTGACTTTCAGATTCTAGCAATTAATTTGTCTGGGCATTTTTTTCCAGATAGCTAATTGATTAATCTTTTGTATTTCAGTGCATGGATTCACATCACACATTTTTACTTTGGAAAATTAATTGTTCTTCTGCAGAACTGTTCTGCTATTGCTGTATGACCTGTTGTAGAACAAACACTACTTCTTGAAATAAGTGGGTGTTACTACTTACCATAGTTGTGCTTTAAATCTTAGAATAATAGAATTTATATCACCTGCAAAATGTTTTTCTTTCAATTATGAAATGAAATTGGGAAAATCTCATGTCTAACGTAATTAGATTTGTAATTCACAGGCAGAGTCAATAAATAAACATTTCCTGCTATGTTCAATTTTACTTATCTGCTTGATAATTAATATAGCTATTAGGGCAAAATAAGATTCAGTGACATGGTGGTCATGATCATGTGTTAAAAACATTAGAATCTAGGTTTTTCAAAAGGGTTAGCAACCCATGGCTCCCCTTTGGGCCAGACATGTTTTGTATATGTTTGTAATATATCTATATAAGAGACCCTTATTCATTTGACTTCTAGACATGACAATAGTATGAAGTGCTGGGGCCTGAGCAGGCCCTGAATTAAAGCTGACATATGGATGAATCCCACAACTGAACAGTGTAACTGAAACCAGCAGAGGATTTTTCTCTGCTGGGAAACTAGCTGATTGTCTGTGAGAACAGGCACAGCTAGCCTGATAAAAGGATGTGTTGAACCCAAAAGTACCTCCTCCTTCAATTCCATCCAAGATCGGCCAGATCTGGGAAAGAACAAGGACTTCACTCAGTCCCCTGACACATGGATGAACCACGACTTTCACACCACCCATATGGGTATACTTGGACTGGCCTCCCCTCCTGGATGGCTCTCAGAGGAGACCATCCCTCATGTCAAGGTCTGGTATGTGTCCCCACCACTCAACACCTACTGGGTTGCAGCCAGCAGCAGAGCTAAAATTTCTTCTTGGTGGCAAACACAGAGGACAACCCAGCCTTGTCCTTGACCCTAGTAGGAGGCTTCTGGCCAACCTTAGTCTTTTCACCTGGTTATGATATTCATCCGTATGTCAACCTCAATTCAGGGCCTATTACTCAGGCCCTAGCACCTCACAGTAATAATAATAATAAAGATGCCAGCTTGAGATGTGTTCAGAAATCTCCACTTCCACACCTCCCTCCTCAACCATGATGCTTGTCAGCTTGGTTGTATGTTTGGAAACTGGCAGACAGGAGGTGTGTCATGCTCAGAGGTTCAAGAGGGCCATCGGAACCACAAAGGGTAAGAAAGCACACCTCACTCTTCTGCCCTTCCATCTACTTCTCCAGTGCTTACCAGACAAATTTCCTGATGTAATGGCATTTATTTTGTCAAGGTTTCTCCCTTGTTGCACATTAGGACACTGACACTGGATTTGACATGGAATCCAAAAGTCAAGTCTGAGTTCCTTTTCCCTTGAGAGTTACCAGTAATGACTTTCTGTTAATTATAACGATTGCTTGTACATTTCAGATTGAGAAGCCTCATCTGCAAAATACTGAACACCCTCAGTCTCAATAGAAGCCAGTGAATGATACACATGCTGAGAGTGGCTCAGTTTAAGATGTTTCCCTTTAATGCCTTGGAGAAGTAGGCCATAGTCAGTCAAATAGGCTACTTGCAAGTCAGTGTCCTTGCATGGCAAAGTAATAATTTTACAGTCACTTCCATAGTATGTTTACTACCTTGAAAATAAAACAACCAAAATCCACTTTACCAGCAACAATTTTAACTAGAGAAAATGGAACAATGCAGCTCCTGGGCAGTGTTTGTTGCTCTGTCCATGAAGGCTATGAGTTGATGAAGCCATCAGTTAGTGACTGTTGTGTGGCTGCTCCTGTAGTTCTTAATGCTTTTACTTCTGAAGGTCACTTTAACTCCTGTGTGTTGGTAGGGTTTTTCACTAATGGTGTACACCTAGCGTATGCTCATAGCCAAAATACTTCTTGTAGATTCACTGGAGGTTTTGTCTCCACCTCAGCTTCAGTTCTCCAAGTCTCTTCCAGTTCCTTATTGTCTTTGGGTAATTAGATGCCTAAAACAAACAAAAAGAAATTAAACATGTGAATTAGTAGCATGCATTTAACAGAGTAAACACTTCACTGGCACATGCACCTCTAGTTGTATTTTGCATTTGTTATTACTGCTGACTAGAAGACAATAACCCTGGTAATAAGTCAAACAGATTGTTTTAATAGTTACAGAATGGAAGAAGATATAGGACCCAGGATAAATGACATTAAAAATTGCATCTTCTAAGATGCATTGAGGCTACAAGCTTCGCTAGCCAGATCTTAATCCTTTATTTAAAAAAACCCCTCAACATAAACCAAACATTAGGCAGTTCCTCTGGCAACAGACCAAAGCTGAACTCTTAGAAGAATAAAAAAAAAAATCTTATTACACAGGTTTCACAGGGCTTTGGGCTTCAGCTCTTAATATATTGCTACTTCCGAGTTCATTTCCTTAGGGGAGGGTTCTGGTGTCTTTACCAAAAGAAAATGTCTGTTTCTAAAAAGAATTGCAAAGGTTGTGATTTTCCACAATCATCACTGAACAAGACCATCCCCATAGGATATTTCAGTGCAAGAGCCATGACAGCAAACCCAAGAGCAATGACAACATCACAAAGCTCAGCCAATATTAAGAATTTCTTATTTCAGGTATTGATATACTTCTCCAGTTGCACAAAAATAAGACAGGTCTTCATAAAACATAGAGTATGCTAATGAGGTATATAGGGAAGTCTTTTTAATGATGGTTTTTATTGTTGAACTCTTATTAGGATTATTTGGTGGTATGCAAGTCCTCTCCTTTTTCTTGTTGTGTAGGTAGCTGAATCTACCAGCCCATGTTCACTGGCTCATTTTTCTCCAAAGGATTCCAATAATTTTTTATCTATTTTATCTATATTTTTTATCTCAATTAATCTGCTGGAAATCTCTTCTATGTGGAGACAGTCATTGGAAGATATAAGGCCTGCTGAGCTATGACTTGCCCCTCACTCTGCTGAGGTGGAGCTTATAGTGGGGAAGGAGACATAGCTGTGATGCTGAGAATGTCCTGGGAGGATCTGCCCAGCAGTGTTATTTAGACCAGCATTTTCTTGCTAGAGCAAGAAATATGTGAATATTCGAGTGGTGATCACACTACAGGAAGAACCTCTGACCTCCTTGTCCTCTATTGTGATCATCTCTAGTCAAGCTCTAATTTTGTCTGTTGCAATTGCATTTTTTACTATTTTCCATTTACCAAAATAAAAGCCAATAGAAACTGAACTAGAACTTTAGAAATCAGATTATTGTGGTTTATTGATAAAAATCATAAGAAGTCATGCTTAAGCTTAAAGTTCATGAGTTCTGAAAATTGATTTAATAATTTTCTAATCAATTGCAATAAATGCTGGAGGATGGCTATCTAGAGCAGTTCAGAATATACCTATTTAAATGTAATAACTGTTTCTAAGCACAAAAGGGTAGAAGGTAGCCATCAAATCCCTGAATTTTGCCTTTGTTGAAGCAGGAGTCTTGGCGACTCAATATCAGTAAAGCTTGACTCAGGCTAGGTGGAACATGAAAACTATAAGCTGAGTGCCCTTCCTGCAGTTAGTGAGTTGGCACCTATAGATAGCACACATAAGCTCCCATTAGCTTGCTTTAAAGAGTGAGTGAATAATTTGAATAAAATATTCCTTCATTTTTTGCCCTCCAGAGAATTTTCCAATGATGTATAAAAGCATGGCTTCTTTTCCTGCAGTTTGTTCTTTCCTGCTATTCCTGCATATTGGTGGTTTATAAGCTCTGCCAAATCATTACTGATATTTAAACTTCACTAGAAGTCAGGGGTCTCCATCAAAATTAAGTGGCCATTGTACAAGGATGTACTGCATAGTAAGA
This sequence comes from Brachypteracias leptosomus, assembly GCA_013401335.1. Lineage (NCBI taxonomy): Eukaryota > Metazoa > Chordata > Aves > Coraciiformes > Brachypteraciidae > Brachypteracias > Brachypteracias leptosomus. Next base: position 24,055 of record VYZX01015851.1, on the reverse strand, counting down.
AATGAACCCTTCTCTGAAGAGACACAACTTAGGTGAAAGACAAAGATGAAGCAGTAGCTTCTTTTCCAAACAAGTGAATGTTTGGAATGCCTAGGTCCTGAAAATCAGTGGTTTCCAACTCCAGAGCTAGATCACTTGGCTCACTAGCTTGGGAATCTTGCATATTTATGGGGTTTAAACAACTCCTAAAGTTCATGCAAGAGAAAAAAATATAGCACTCAGTTCTTCAGGCCCAGACTAGCATTGCTTCAGTTTTTCCTTCATTGCTTCCTTCAGCAGTCAATCCTGTATATTGGATAATTCTGCTGGAATAATTCAAAACAAGAAATTAGTAATGCATTAAATAATATCTCTTGCTTAAAAGAAAAGATTACTGAAATCTTCTTAAAGTTCCTATATTTTTGAAGGTATGTTCAGCCTGTACTAAAGTTGAAGGGGCAGAAACTTATAAAACACTATAAAAGATAAAGATGTCTCAGCTTGGAATTAGTCCTGTATCAGCTGGAAGGAAGCAAAGGAAGTCTTCCTGCATCCTCTGCCAAGCAGGTGGTTTGGCTCATTTCCTCACAATGTCAGGACTGGAGGAACTTTAGAACAGGCTTGCCAGGGTCTCACTAGCGCCCTTGGTCAAAATTGCAGGTAGATACATGAAAGTTGCACCAGGGGAGGTTTAGATTGGATATTAGGAAGAAGTTCTTTACGGAAAGAGTGATTAGGCACTGGAATAGGCTGCCCAGGGAAGTGGTGGAGTCACCATCCCTAGAAGTGTTCACAAAATGAGTAGATGTGGTGCTTTGAGACATGGTCTAGGGATCAGAGAGATGCTGGGATGAAGGTTGGACTTGATGATCTTAGAGGTCTGTTCGAACCTAAATGATTCTGTGATTCTAAAAGCCATAAATCCTGGCAGAATATATTTATGGCATCTTGTAACTGTGCTCTCTGCTTTCTGTGTGTCTTCCAAATTCATATATGTGGTAACGTGCTGACAAAACCAAGCTTTACTACCACCAGTGCTTCACATTCCGTAATGTTGCAGAAGACCAAGCTGGGTTACCCTGTGTCTCACGCATCGTAACTCCACCAACAGCTCAAGCTCTGATTCCATAAACTGTCCCTGGGGGTTGATAATTACAAGGGAAGGGCACAACTTGATTGGAGATCACCAGAAGGAATGAGCCTGTTGCACTGACCGATCAGAAATGTTAATTTTGACCTGAAAAGAGAAGCTGCATGATGGCGTGGCTAAGCCTTTTTTAAAGAGTTTTTTTCTCTCATGAATTGCCTTTCACAAACAGCTCACTTGTTTACTCCCTGATGAGATTTGTAACCTGAATCAGTATCACTCTAGTCTCTGCTCGATGCAAGGATGTAAATGCTACTAGCAACACTGTGAATCTCTTGCATTCCCAGAGCTCAAGCAGTAACAATTTACCCAGAGAATCAGTGACCTCCATCATTTCAAACCCAGCCCTGTTCAGTCACCAGAGAGTAGTATTTTGACATCTTTTGTGACTGCCTGTCTGAAGCAGGAGCAATGTGGGCTCCCTCTGCAGTCACCAAAGTTGGTTCCTAGCCTGCTCTCAGAACTGTCACTGAGTGGCACGTTGACAGCCTCAGGAGACAGGCTGTGGGCACAGAGTTCAGCCCCTGTCTCCCACCCGCTCACACCTCTCATAGCTGAGCTGCATTGGCAAGAAGAGGAGTGACTTGCAGGGAGATGTTGTGAGATGGGGAATCCTGTGCTGAGTAGTGGAAAAATGGTGGATTTGAGACACTACAGCGTCACACAGGCAATGCATTTTGCAGCATTTATACCATTCTATCTGCCTAGGTATATTTTATTTTGCACTGTCCCCAAAGAGAATTATGCTTCCCACGTATTTATTCTGGTTTTATTTCATACACACTGTCTCTGTTTTGTGTTAGATAGAATGGCTTCAAAATTAGTTTCTAATTAGCTTCTGTGAATTGTCGCAGTTACGCTGCACACATGACATCATTCCTTGGCTGGAGAAAGTTCAGCAGCATTGTGAGAGGAAATGCTTCCCCTTTTACTAGATTCATCAGTCACATAATGCTTGAAATTACATAGGATACTAGAGAAAGAAAACAACCCCTAAATCTCCCTTTGCATTCCTATGTAGCATTTACTCAGCGATTTCTCCACAGCAGATTTGCTGCGTGGCAGTTTGCACACACAGTGCAGTTGCAACAGCTCAGCTGCATCTCTAACCTAAGGTGTGCAGAAAAATATTGCTCATTTCATGCTTACAGCCTGGATTCAGAAGTCTTGTTTCTTCACAATGCTAGCCAAGAGGATTACACAAGTCTTGAAGGGGAGCAGTGTCCATGCTACACTCTGCAGTCCCTGAAGGCTTTAGAAAGAAAGGGGCACTGAAAAATGCAAGAGTATAATAGATCAGGAGGTTGGAAACAGCAGCAAAGACTAATGTCATATCAAGAGAATCTTTTGCCTTAATACCAGACAATTTAATTCCACAAGACACTCAGTGATACTGGTTTCCTTCTTTATCCATTAGAGTTTGGCTATGATCAAAGGTTAGACTATAAGGTTGTAAATTGGTTGTGCTCTTCCTATTCCTATCAGTGTTTGTTAGCAACAATGTCAGAACTTAATATAGGGGAAAAAAATAGATGTTTTACTAATATGGAAACCCTTGAAATGAGGTAAAGTGTACAGAGAAGAGTGAAACACCTTGTTAGGTATGTGGAGGAAAGCTGTGTGTCTAAATGATTTGCCACACGTGTGTGTGACCCAGCACTGGGCTGAAATAGGAGAGAAGTCATTGGGATATTTCTACTCAGTTTTTAATGTATTCTGCATTCTACATACTGACATCTATCTACATATGATTCTACATTCTACATATCTAGTGAGTATGAATGATCCACTGCTAATCCAGGCACTTTCTGTAGGCCCTGATGCTATTTTGTGGTGTGGTTGCTTTACCTGAGATGAGGTTAGTTTAGTGCAACAAGCTTCCTTCAATATTCAGGTGACACTTCCATTCCACAGAAGAATTTTCAAGGCTTTGCCTCCTGTTCCTAACTGAAGAGCTTATTCCTTTGAGAGGGATCAGGTATTGATTAACATTTGCAGCCTTTAGGAGTATATCGTGATACAATTCAGTATTTCATAGATAGATTTAATAACTGCATAATAATAAAAAAGTATATAATAAACATAGGTAATTAAATTATTCAGAAATCTTACCTCTTGTTGAGTTCAATATTTAGCAGAATTTCTGTATTCAGGCCAACTGCAACATCTAAACCTTCAGAAAAATCTGAAAGTAGTTTGCAAAATACTTTGGGAAAGTTGTTCAGAAGTGTTTGGTGTGTACCTCACACAGTGACATTGAGGTAGTTGTCCAGGGAGCAAAGGGCTTTGATTGACCAACATGGTCTTGATCCAACCCCTGTCATCCAGGCTTAAGATTTGGAGGTCCAAATAACATTAACTCACTTGTCAGCAGGAGGATCAGCTCCCAAGGTTGGATTCATTTGGAGATCTATGTGAGAAGTCATCTTGATAAAAGCCATAATAACAAATCAAATTATTTTGTGATAATGTTTAGAATCATTACTCAGAGAGCTCATCCAGTAGGAGGTTTTTGTGTGTGAAGCCTTTTAAATGTTTTTAGCTAATCTTTATTTTTAAAAAGAACCCTGTTCTCTGTTCTGCTGTGTGTATTATGTTTGATCAATGCTTGCTTTGTGCCTGAAAAGTGTAAAGTGTATTTTTCTTTGTCATTTTATTATTGTAATCTGCTACACTGTTAGAATTTAGCACCAAAGAGCAGCATGCTATAACTTTTTATATTTAAAGTGACACTACTGTTGGGTTTTTTCCCTGTAAGTTATTGCTGGTGAAAAGTGTTTGACTGGTAGCACCAGAGATTGCAAGACAAGCCTTTCCTAGTTTACCCCTCTTTGGGGTATTCAGATGAATAACTGAAAATGCAGACAGCAGAGCTCTCAACTTGTCTAAGCTGAGGTCCATTATTCCCAGCCTCACTGAAGAGGAAGCTGCAATGAACAATGGATTTGGAAAGGGTTTTCCAGAACCTTACTTGGTATTCATCAAATAATGTTAAAGCTAAATGCCCATGTTGTGTGATTGAATAGTGGCTTTCATTTGTTACATTGCTTTGTTACCTTGGAAGCAATGACAGTGGAAGGAGCAAGCGTTAACCAGTTGCAAGGAAACTTCCATTTGATGCTGTGATTACAAGGGTTGCTCTAATTCTTGGACTTATAACCAGGTTAGGAGGTGGATTTATCACTTTTGTGCTGTCAGTGATAGGCTTGCTGCAGAAGAACTGCATCCACAGTCCAGAAAGGGTGGCACTTAGAGCTCCAAGAACAATTAGAAGATTGAAAAATATTCCTTATAATGCAAGTCTTGGGATGCTCTCTCTGCTTACCTTGTTAAAGACAGGAATTCAGCATTGACTTACAGCCAATATGCATCCATGTGGGAAATATAAATGGAAATTGAAGAGCTTCATAGTCATAGGTTCGAGTCCATTGGTTGATTCTGGAAATACTTTGTTTCATTAGTTTTGTGGTTTGGTTCTTTTCATAATAGTAATAATTAACCATTGGAAGAAAGTTTGTGATTTGTAAATTCTATGTTTATAGAAAATTTTAAAATCAAATCCAGATGTTTTACCTTTAAAACATTGCTCATTTTCATTAATGATATTGACAGTGGCATTGAGTGCACCCTCAGCAAGTTTGCTGATGGCACCAAGCTGGGGGGTGCAGTTGATATGACAGAGGGATGGGATACCATCCAGAGGGACCTGGATAGGCTGGAGAGGGGGGCCCAGGTGAACCTCATGAAATTCAACAAGGCCAAGTGCAGGGTCCTGCACCTTGGCTGTTGCAACCAGCGGTATCAATATAGGCTGGGAGAAGACACACTAGAGGGCAGCCCTGTGGAAAAAGACTTGGGGGTGTTGGTGGATGAAAAGCTGGACATGAGCCACCAATGCTCAACTGCAGCCCAGAGGCCAATCCCATCCTGGGCTGCATCAAAAGAAGTGTGGCCAGCAGATCAAGAGAGGTGATTCTGCCCCTCTACTCTGCCCTGATGAGACCTCACCTGGAGCACTGTGTCCAGCTTTGCAGTCCCCAGCATAAGAAGGATCAGAATGTGGACCTGTTGGAACATGTCCAGAGGAGAGCTACAAAGATGGTTAGAGGGCTGGAACACCTCTCCTATGAAGACAGATTGAGAGAATTTGGCCTGTTGAGCCTATTAGAAAAAAGTTTAATATGAGAGTGGAACAGGTTGCCCAGAGAGGTGGTGGAGGCCCCATCCCTGGAGACATTCAAGGTCAGGCTTGATGGAGCTCTGAGCTACCTGACCTAGGTAGAGACATCCCTGCTTATTATAGGGGGTTTGGACTAGATGACCTTTGGAGGTCTCTTCCAACCCAAAACATTCTATGATTCTATAATCAATTGAAGAAGTCATTACTCTGATTTGTCCAGTTCAGACACATAGATCCCATTTGTGGGTCTGCAATTAAAGGAGATTGTTGATTTTGCTAAGAGTAAAAGAACTACTTAAGAGGATGCAAGTGAAATTGAAAAGAGGGAGAACATATATGAGTTTAAATGGAAATTTTTATTTTACTAGATTAAAAATTAACTAATTGAGCTTTTTTATTGCAAACTGGTAGATTAATAACATATTTCTATTTTAGCTAATGTTTAGCCAACCTGTTCACGTGAATTTTTCATGCATGTGTCTAGATACCCTGTTAAATTGATCCATGACTTCTGGTAATTTTTATTTTCCCTCTTGAAATACTTCTCAGTAACTTTCCAGTATTGAAATTCCCAGAAACTAATGAAACATTTCATACACATCCCCGTTCAATGGCATAATACCTCCAGATATGCAAACTAAAAGTGCTCAGTTGATGACTCTAATTAGCTGTTAAAAAGTCCGCTTCAGTTCTTTTTGTAATCTTTGTGCTGTGTTCCTGCTGTTTCTTATACCCTCAGTTTTCACAGAAAATGTACTGTTACTCACTTTTTCCTGAATAACTGTATACAGACTTTAATCAAATTGGCATCACACACCAAAATTGCGTCCATTTTAGTTGAACAAATCCAAACATCAACCATTTGCTGAAGGCTACCTCTCCACCCACCCAGCCCAAGTCTATTTTTTTCTCTCAGCACTATTTAATGTAACAAAGAACTGCCAAATTAAAAACAAGCTTCCAGAATTCTCATGTAATTCCTTAGCAGGCCCAACTCCACTTTATGTCAGTGAAAGATTTTCTGTTATCTTCAGTAAGAACAGGATGATTCTTTTTGGTACAAGATAAAGAGACGTTGTGTACAGGGTTTGACACATTTCTCCCTCATAGCAAACAAGTAGAAATTGTGCAGTAGGAAACAGCCCTCATAGAGCCACAAAAAATAAAGCTCTTACAATATTGTAAATCCCAGAGGAAACATAGGGAAAGTTCTCTTTCAATAATTCTGTTTAAGACAAGCTTAGAATGAGCATTTACTGTTCTAATGGTTTAACTGGGGCAAAAGATTAGCATGGGTTGTGGAATACAGTTATATTTTTTCTGCCTTTTAGACAGGAAGTGCTAGTAAAATAATTAATCTGCTTAGCTGGATGGGTGTTAAAATGAGACTGTATAGTGCCCAGTGTCTTGAAAACTGTGTTCAGGTTTGAGCCCCTCATTACAAGAAAGACACTGAGGTTCCAGAGTGTGTCCAGAAGGGCCACAAAGCAGGTGAGGGGTCTAGAGAACAAGTCTTGTGAGGAGCAGTTGAGGGAACTTGGAATTTTGAGCTTGGAAAAAAGGAGGCCTGGGGGGAGACCTTCTTGCTTCCTACAACTCCCTGAAAGGAGGTTTTATCAAGGTGTAGGTTGGTCTTTTCTCTCAAGTAACAAGCAATAGGACAAGAGGAAAAGGCCCCGGGCTGCATTAGGGGAGGTTTAAATTGGATATTGGTGTAAATTTCTTCACCAAAAGTGTTGTGAAGAACTGGAACAGGCTGTCCAGGGAAGTGGTGGAGCCAGCATCCCTGGAGGGATTTAAAAGATGTGTAGTCATGTTGCTTAGGGACATGTTTTAGTGGTGAAGTTGGTAGTGATAAGTTTACAGTTGGACTCAATGATCTTACAGGTCATTTTAAATCCCCTGGAGAGATTTAAAAGATGTGTGGGTGTGATGCTGAGGGACATGGTTTAGTGGTGGACTTGCAGTGTTAGGTTTACTGTTGGACTCAATGATCTTAAAGGTCTTTTTGAACCTAAATGATTCCGGGAATCTATGATTCTATGAAGTGAATTATTTGTGGTAATTTTTCTTACTCTGAATGTCAGTTGGTTCCACACACAACTGCATTCTGCAAGAATCTTTCTTCTCCTCCATCTGATAAAATAGTCTGCCACAGCTGTTCAATCAGATTTACACCACGAGCCAGAAGAGCGTATCAGCATATCTAAAACACAGTTTGTTTTGTGGTTCTCAGTGGAAATGACATGTATACATGTAAAATTAGGTGCCTGCATTTCTGGATCTGAGCCTTAAGAGCAACATGCAGAAAAGTCTCTGCTCCATGACTATGGTTTTATTTGACATATCATAACTTTGTCTAGGTCTCTGAACACCCAGGTATTTCACATCCTCCAGAAAGAGCAAGTGTAAGGCCAAACTTATGGTACATACTGAAGATTTCCTTTCTGTTCGCTGATTCTACTTAGGAAGGATAAGAATCTTTAAAATGTGTGACTGTCAGCATTCAAAATCCTTATGGCTTTCAATGAGAAAAATGGCTGGAAGAACTGTCAGACTTCAGCCATCCTGCTGCCTCTGGGGAGTCCACTGAGGCAAGCAAGATGTTTATTCAGCTCCTGGGGAAAGTCAGCCAGCTGAAAGCAGGTTCCTCAACCTGAGCATGGAGACACCTAAAGCATCCAGCAGAAAGGGACAATGCCTTAAGTTCTGCCTGCCCTGTGGTAGCAAACATCACTGCCAAGAAAAGGTCTGGGACAGAGCTGCTACTCCCTTCTCATCTTTCTCAGCTGGTTTCTTCTGGACTCAGCACAGGTGAGATCAGGTGCTGGGACAGGTCCTGTGTCCTTTCTCTGCATGCTGCACAGAGACACTGACCCAGCATTTTAAATTTCTGTATTTGGGATTTAGGAGATTAGAGATGTAGGCAGGGGAGATAATACAAATCCTTGTGAGGATCTTTTTGAAAACAGGACTAAGCTCAAAGCAGTGATGAGCCAAAGCATCTTATCTGAGGTGTTTCCTCCCTTGCAAAGAATCTTACAGAACCTGCACCTGGTAAGGGAGAGATGTTTTAGATTCATATGCACTGAAACTTGGAAAGAGGTAATGTTGTGACCTGCTTAAAGATCTTACCTCTCTCCCATTGACCCATGGCTTAATCCTTTTCAATCTTTACTTTGAGAATTCCAGCAAACCTGCCAGCAGCTATGCCTGAGCAAAGAGTAAACAATCTGTGTGAGGGTGTATCCAGATCTTTCATTCTGTTCTCCCTTTCCAGTGTTCTTCAATTCTGTATGCAGATCAACTGAGTTTTCTAAAGGCATAGGAATAATTACCCCATGCCACATGTGCTTATAATCCCCGACTTAAGATTTCTTTATAGGAACTATAGGTTTAACCTGTCAAGGAAAATAAATAAATAAAGCTGTTACTTAATGAACACCTGGCAAGTACCTGGCGAAAGATGATGCATCAAAAATAGCTATTTATCAATATTCAACTAAATGAAACAAAATAAGGTATTCTCCTGGTATAGTACTACGTGTCACAAGATCTACTTCTATCCAAATCTTTATACAAAATAAATTATAAACTCTGTTAATAGATGAAACTTTCCAGTTTACACAGAAAATATCTCATCTCATTCTTTCTTTGTAAAAATTCTTTTCTATCATTTGAAAAAGGAGAGAACTTCAAAAAGCTACATTTTGTCTAGCGGAATAAATCCCACTTTTAAGACTTAAGGGGATTGTGTCATTCCCCAGCATTTTATCACCTTTAACATAGCCTGAAAACATTTCTCTGTACTTTTCTAACCCTTATTTTTCCTAATCAGGGAAAGGTTTCTGCTGAGAATTATGAACTCTCCTGCTGAGAATATGAGCACACACAATGGTGCTAAGCGACTGAGTACATGCAGAAGTGGTCAAGACAGCATGTAATTGGAAGTGCGTGCATCTGCTTACAGGATTTTGCTTCAAGGTACTGTTCTTTAAATCTTCCTGGCACTTAAAATGTCCATTTATTATAACAAGCTTTTTTAATATGAAATCATTCAATTGTTCCTAAGATTTACAGAGATTTACTGCAGCTTTAGGCTGCAGCTAATGAGTTGCTCCTAGCCCCAAAACCAAATTTTTAAATTAGTCGACTGAACTAAGATATTCACATTGTTGTTTCTGATATTTTTTATTTGTGCTGCTTATATACTGCAAGAAACAAAGTGTTCTCTTGAGTCCAGCCACACCTCCATACCCTGCTGCTTGCTGTCACCAAACCTAGCTGTGAAGAATTGTGTCCCTCTTTAAGCCAGGTCTGTGCCTACAGACTTCTGCCTTTTCTGGTATGTGGAGAGGAGTGTGTAGCTATTTCCTGAACTGCTCCCTGACCCATCCTGTGACCCCCCAGAAGGGTTTAAAGTGGTTTATGTGCCACAGCAACACACAGCAGGGAGGTAGACAGCATTCACACCTAGAGAAGAGCAGCAGATCCTCAGGTGTACACACCCACACAAGGGTCAGCCCTATCTGCTTTGGCCAGTCAACCAACTTCACTGTCTTTAGCTGAGAAGAGAAGTGAACCATGGAGTTCAGGACCTTTTGTGGATTATAATCTGCCTCCAGGCACAGAGCCCAAGAATTGTCAAATCAAGTGTATCATCTGGTCTCAGAAGGCTTGGAGAGACATTGGGGAGGAAATCAAGCATTTCAGTGATGTCATTTGTACCCACAAAATGATATAAAACCAGAGGCTTCAGTAAAACTCTGTTCACCATTAGGTCCCCAAGAGTCACTGGTGTTACGTGTATCCGACACGAAACATGCAGAGTCCCTGGGCATTGTAGAGGATGTGATATTTCAAATATCCTATTCAGATTCCCCAATCAGCCATTTTCATAACAAAACTCTGTCTAATAGGCCTATTTTCATAACAAAACTCAGTCTAATAGGCATTTCCCCCCCTTTTCCATTCCCTTAGTAGCATGAACAATTATAGTGCGACTGTGAAAGAATGTTGCATTTTTGCATATTTTGGTCAAAGTCATAAACCGAATCAATTATTCCAAATCGTTCTGAGCAGAACCTAATTTTATTACCCACTTGTCAAGTACATCAATCAGATGTGATTTTTTTTGGAACTTATTTTCCTTTCTGGTTAGCTGTTTTGCAATTACCCCTGCTTTAAAAAACACATTTCTGTACTGAAGAATGGTTATGTGTGCTAGTGGCTAATGCATTTCTGTCAGCAAAGAGGAATTATCTTATTTTGGCCCATTATTCAAATTTAATGTACAAATTCCTTGGTTTTGAGCATACTGTGTATAGAAAGTACACATGGCAGTTTACTGTACAAAGGGCTTGTGCTGCTGTGCAAAGCTAGGCTGGATTTCTTTCTATTTTTTAACTCTCAAGAAGGCAGAGACATTTCAAAAGCAGAAAACTAGCATGGACATTGCATTATATTTCCATAGGGAATTTAAATAAAATTGAAATGTGTCACTCAAGCAAGTGAAGTGCTGGGGCCTGGGCTGTGTGTCCCAAGTTGGAGTTGACCTGTGGATGAGTCACAACCCAGCAGTGTGTCTTGTTCCCCAAGTGGTTTCAGGCCCCACAGACAGAACCTGGTCCACCTGCGTGAGGCCCTGTCTCCGTCCAGGTGATCATGGTTGGGGTGGTGGGTGAGGCTAGAGATATATTAACTAGGAACCAATCAGTTTGAGAGAAGCAACAAGGAGCTGATCAGTTTGAAGAGAGTCCCTGTTGGGGGCAGCTTGCTGAGCTCTCTCTATGGTGTGTTCCCCTTTGGCTGATTCAAGATGTAGAAGAGCAAACAGATAAAGAATAAAAGATGAAAAGATGGATGTCTGCTGAGGGGATGTTGCTGAGTTTGGTGTTGGCCTGAGGAAGAAGAGAGCTAGCAGCACAGCAAGACATCTACATATATTAAAAAAAATATGTAAATCATATTTTTCTCCCAACTATGCTAGTTATCTAAAATGCTTTATATCATAGGAAGCAAATCCATTGCTCCCCTTATGGGTGTATGACCAAACTTGTAACACAGCTTTTAATGCCAGGTCTTTCAGAAAGCCACTCTAATTCAAGTCAGCAGTGGCTGTAAACTGCTTTCACCTACTAACCACTGAGAAGTGAAAAATGACTTTTATTTCCCTGCTTCCCTCTTCTCCTAGGACTTCTGATAGGCAAGCTTTTACTTCACAGAGATTGACACAATTGGCAGAAAAGACAAGGTTTTGACTAAGCCATAGAGACTTATGCAATATCTCCAGATTAACAGTAAAACTCCATATGAGCATCTCAGTTTCAGAATCCTTATTCTGGGATAAGTGTCATATGTCTCAGTCTTTGCCATCTTCTGAGATAATAGGATATGTAAAATTAAAACTGGTCTACCTCACAATCCTGGGTGAATAATAGATAAAAAGCAATCTGCATTTCCATGAATGTTCTCTGTTCACTGCTTTCCCATATTCCTGTGGAAGTTGCACTGATACACAGCAAGGATGGGTCAGGTAAATCACATCATAGCTGCGTGGCTGAGGATCAGAGCAAGCAGAGCTGAATGCTGCACTCCTGCCATCTCTCTGCAGCACCTCTGAGTGCCCTGTGGAAGAAGGGAGCAAAGGTACCAGACACCTGCATTCCTGAATGTGTGAGTTGAGGGTTTGGGTTCTAATTCACAGCAGAGTTTTGCAATCAGGTAGTATCTAGTGCCAGAGTACTGCAGTTAGAAATTTCCTAGCTCTGGATATCAGGCAGTGTGGGATGCAGATTAGCTTTTCAAAAAGCGATGCACTGACTAATTAAATCATAGAATCATAGAATGGTTTGGGTTGGAAGGAACCTCAAGGATCATCTAGTTCCAACCCCCCTGCCATGGCAGGGACACCTCCCACTAGACTAGTCAAGGCCTCATCCAGCCTGGCCTTGAACACCTCCAGGGATGGAGCATCCATAACTCCCCTAGGCAACCTGCTTTAGTGTCTCACCATCCTCAGGGTAAAAAATTTCCTTCTAATGTGCAGTCTAAATCTACTCTCTTTCAGTTTAAACCCATTACCCCTCATTCTACCACTACAAGGCCTTGTAAAAAGTCCCTCTCCAGCCTCCTTGTAGGCCCCCTTCAGATACTGGAAGGCTTCCATAAAGTCTCCCCTGAGTCTTCTCTTCTCCAGGCCAAACAACCCCAACTGCCTCAGCCTATCTTTATAAGAGAGGTGTTCCAGTCCTCTAATCATCTTTGTAGCCCTTCTCTGGACCCTCTCCAACAGTTCTATGTCCTTCTTGTACTGGAGGCTCCAGAGCTGAATGCAGTACTCCAGATGGGGTCTCATGAGAGTCGAGTAGAAAGGCAGAATCATCAGCCTTGACCTACTGGCCACACTTCTTTTGAAATCATGTGAGCCAGCTGCACAGGGAAAGAATGGAACATCTCCAGTATCATCCAGCATGGGGAGATGTACCCTGTGAAGCTGTGATGCTTTCACTCTCCTTTTCTGCCCTTCTCTTCCTTATGGTGACTTTTCAGGTTCTTATGGCTTCTCGTGGGTGGTATGACACAGCACAGCATCTCAGAAGTGACAGCTAGCCACCATTTAGAGTGTATAAGAAGAGAAGACAGGGAGCAGACCGTGGATTTATTTAGGCAAATGCAGAAAATGCTTATTCAGAAGAAGGACTGTGCTTAAAAAGTAGCATAATGAGAAGAGATAGATCCTGACTCTCACAAATGCATATTGTTGTTTACTGTGGTGTTGTCTATCACAGCAAATGACTTCCAGAGTTGTTCTGCTGCTAATGAAACCTTGGGGGACTAACTCCAACAAAAAGAATCCTCCTTAGAAAAACAACCATCACCAAATCACAGTGAATATTCCTGTCTGGTTTTAGTAAACCTCAACTCTTTGAGCTCTAGATTCTAGCCCTCAACTCTTCAGGGCTCTAGAAGGTAAGGGGGTCCAAGCAAGCTGGCTAATATTCAAGCACCTTTTCCTCCAGGCTCAAGATCAAAGCATCCCAAAGAATAAGAAATCAAGTAAGAGAGCCAGGAGACCTGCATGGTTGGGCAGGAAGCTAATGAATAAACTTAAGTGGAAGAAGGAAGTACATAGAGCATGGAAGGAGGGGCTGACCACTTGGGAAGAGCACAAAGAGGTTGCCAGAGGATGCAGGGATGCAAGAAGGAAAGCTAAGGCCTCCTTAGAACTAAACCTGGTGAGGGAGGTCAAGGACAACAAGAAAGGCTCTTTCAAGTACATTGGAGGTAAAAGGAAGTCTAGAGGAGATGTGGGCCAGCTGCTGAATGAAGTGGGTGCCCTGGTGACTGAGGATAGAGAGAGAAGGTGGAGTTACTGAATGCCACCTTTGCCTCGGTCTTTACTGCTAAGGGCAGCTCCCAGGGGTTCCAGACCTATAAGACCACAGAGGAAGTCTGGAGGAAGGAA